>OZ025241.1:102175359-102427859 GCA_964019155.1 Osedax fenrisi | reverse complement strand
ACGACTTCATAATAATATGTGCACACACACACATATAAATAAGTAGTTTGTTTGCAGTTAGGACAGGGCTTTTATGTTATCAAATTTAATTTATATAATCCTGTTTGAACACAATATGATGCAATATATTTACCTAATAAATTAGGATATCGTAGAGTTCAAGTATTATGTAATATTTAGCTATATATCAATAAATATATATTTATATTGTAATAATATTATCAAATAAGTGTCTAGTTTTATTTAAATATATCTACAATACATTAATATAATTTAAGGGAACAGCAATTTAAAATGTAACTGTGTATAAAATATACATATATTTATTTTTACGTATATTATAATATATCATACAAGTATAGATTATTGTATTTAGTATGAAAACATAATGTTCATCATAATGCATACTTATATTACTGTATCCGGTAGTGGTATAATATGGCTATATTCGTGGTTCATTATTACACAATATATTTAGTATATATCTATAGATACACTGCTGCTTATTACGCAATATATATATAATATATATATATATATATATATATATATATATATTGTTATTTTTATTTGGTGGAGTCCTTTCATCCCATCCAGGAACTTAGATGAAGTTTTCACTTATATAACCATATATGGCTTAATGTCCCTTCGATGCTGCTCTCATGTTAAGGCATCCATGGTTTTAACGAGAGCCGATCATCTATTTATACACAATTATATAAGATCACTTCTAAATAATATTTTAAGACCCGTTTTATAAAATTAATTAATGGTCCTGACGAGGCTCGAACCCGTGTCCTACTGCTTGTGTGTAATATATATATATATATACATCACAAATTGATATATGATATTATTTAACGTAAGTCATAACTAAGTAATATACATATCACGTTAATCCTGCTATGAAATATATAATACGCATAGATAAATGTAGTAATCATGCATGGGTTAATTGGTTTATTAAAATATTAACTATACGTCAATGTAAATAAGTATTTATATGAAATAGTATCTTATATATATATATATATCACAACTGTAACTGTCCCAACTATAAGCTATGTACAGCATTAATACTTACGCGTAGTTCTCCATTACGTAATATAATAGGATTACAGCGGATAACGCGATCTATGACGTAATACTGACTGATACCATAGTATTATGTAATGCACATTAGGCTTGCGTAATAGGTGCGTGGTTTAGAAAAAATGTAATTACAAAAAGAGGTGTTATATTTAAAATCAATATTACGTAATAATATTGATATGTTAAGGGGACGCACGTATTGTTTATGCATGCGTTCTATGCTATAGGAGTAACCCATAAATGTCATGTATATATATAGGGTTAAAGACTTGACAAGCCATGCTTTTTCATTCACCCAGGCTTTATGCAAAATATGATGTTATTATTATACATTTATAATAGACTATACGAGTACGCATATATATTTATAGACTATAGACTGTATATATATATATATATATATATATATATATATATATATATATATATATATATATATATATAATCTATAAGCAATATGCCGAACACAATATATATATATAGTAATAATTAAAGATATGCTTGATTAACATAAATAGTAACCACTAATAATTAATAACAACACATTAAGTAGCGAATGTATTAATAACTATAGTTATAGTATACTATTAAGATATATGTCGACTCTATAGTGTACATATTCACCGCCGCATTTATGCCGGCGCTGCGATCGATTAGTGTGTACGTAAACGTCAGGATAACATTTGACCAGTGGTCAAGCGTGTATATACTATATATAGTCAGAGGGTTAATACGGTATGTACACGCTTGACCACTGTATATAGTATACTATATATATTACTGATATATACGGATTACTAGGTCTAACAGACTCCGAAACATCATGATATGAAACAAACTAAACATAAGCGAAACTATCTATGACTATTTAAACATAAACTATCCACGTACCTATTAACATTTTGCCTACCCTCCCTTTTCCTTCATTTTAATTATACTCTATTTATTTAATTGTTGTTTCCTTCTCATGACGCCCATAACCACTACTTGATTTTGTAGTCAATGAACGATTTTATAATAATATATATATATATATATATATATATATATATATATATATATATATATATATATATATATATGAACACTTGCAGCACTGCATACACATAATAATACATAATCAACATAACATCATACTTACACGTGTAAAGTAACCATGCACCGTACGGTATTTAATTTCACGAACCATGTGACCACTTTCAATTATGTAATAGAGAATTACGTAATGCTATAATTACGTGATCAATAATTAATTAATACCATGCTCTATATAGCGCTATATATTTAGGCGCCTGAATACTAATAATAGTATGTACTAATCGTATATACACACACATACACACACATACACACACACACACACATACACACATACACACACGTACACACACATACACACACACATATATATATATATACCTGCCTGGGTATTTCAACACACTATTGCATACATTACTTACATGTGAAACACGGCAGATATAGGATGAGTCAGACATACAGCCAGTATGACGCGCTTCAAAATCATTCGCAATATCAACACGTGTTTTACACTCATATTTAGAAGTGATCTCATACTATTTTATATATAAATAAATTATCGACTTTATTTAAAACCACGTAGGTATTGACACAAGAGCGACTTCGAAATTATATTAGAGCTATTTGGTTATAAGTAAACACATTTATTCAAGTGTCTGGATCAATCCTATAGGATAACAATATTCTACCAAAATAACAATAACAATAACAACAACAATAACAATATATATATACTTAACATAATACTTACTAATTAGTCAATACGTAATAACTATTACCAGAAGTTAAGATTATCGAATAACGATGTTAACGATACTTTATATAGTGACACCACATGATATGACCATGTGATCATAAGTATACTGACATGTGACATACATCACGTGATAGAACCACAGCATCGTGACCACAACAATACTGACATCACATACTACTAACATGTGACATACATCATGTGACTAGCGTATAAGTCGGTACATCACGTGACATACAAGTTTACACACCTCGTGACTAACACACGAATTCATTATACCACGTGGTAATCAGGTGGACACACCTCGTGACCTATACACTAGTCTTTATACCGACCACGTGACAGACAATTTAACACATCACGTGACATATACACATCACGTGCCATCGTACCACGTGACTAAACACAGCACGTGACATCGTACCATGTGACTACTAACCAAACGCTGAGGAATCCGAACACGTATCCCACGTAGACGTTAAGTCGACAGACGACCGGCCAATGAACGACCGGCACGTGTAGAACTCCCAACCAGCTGAGGAACAAAGCGAACAGGAAGCCGATATCAGCTACCGCCAGGGCCGATAGGTAAACATTGGACGGGAAGCTACGAAGCGCTGTGAACCGGAACACGCAGAACGACAGCGTGTTTCCCACGATGCCGACCGCGATGATCAACGGAAGTATGAAGGTGTTGGCGTATCGGTCCAGATAGTACAGTACGGAACGTGACGGGTCGACGGTCACTTGGTGATGAAGGTGGTCGGTTGCGTTGGAGACGAGCTCGTACAACGCCCCAGCATTGACCACAAGGGACGGAGAAGGAGTAGTGGTCATCACCGAGTGGCCGTAGTAATGATAGGTAGGCTAGTAGTGTGGGTGTTGTACTCTGGCCTAGATATATCGGTAACGCGAAACGTGAAGGTAACGAATTGGTATGGTAATCGGTGAGTAATAATCGCGTTACTTTATCAACAACTACTACTTCGATAAACTACTTGGTCGACTACTTCGTTAACTACGTGGTCGACTACTTTGTACCGCATGTACTAGTGTGCACTCGCAGCTAAACTACTTTTTATAACGCGCGCACTTATAGCCCAGGTCGGATATGGGTCGCGTGTGAAATTTAGCGTAAAACAACTCCACTCCGGTTAGTGGTACATAAAAATACCAATCTATGTATATATATATATATATATGCATGTATATGTTTATATATATATATATATGAACATACCATATTTGGTTGACATTTCTTGCATAATATTAATCATTTGGTAGACATGATTATTTGGAGGACAATTTCGTGTCCACCAAATAGTTTAGGGCAATAATGTATCACTTTTGGTATAAATTTGACTTATAATAAAATTATATAATTAATATATAGGAAATAAAGTTGTATATTATTTATTAATAATTTAAAAATCAATAGAATGGGTAAGTTTAAATAATGATTGAATTTTCACTCTATATATATTGGATCCATAAAAATAACTGTTTAGTAGACACACCATTTTCAATGAAATACGTCGTATTGTTGGATATATGTATATAGGGAATTGATGGATTTAGACTTTATATTACATATGGATCATATATATAAAATAAAAAAATAAAATATTATATTAATAAAAAATATACATTTTAATTAATTTATTATTTATTTGTATTATATTTTGAAATAATAAATGGAATGATTCATAAATACTAAGGTAATACAAGTATTTTTATTAATTTAAAATTTAATAATCTTAAAATATATATTAAGATTATTATTAAATATATACTTAACATTTAAATAGAATAATGTTTAATTGTGTATTCAATATATAATTATATATATCCATAATCATGTGTATTAAAATATAAATATTTATAAATACTAAGGTAATACAAGTATTTTTATCAATTTAATATTTAAAATTTAATAATTTTAAAATATATATTAAGATTGTTAAATATATACTTACTATTTAAATATATAGAATAATTTGTAATTGTGAATTAAATATATAATTATATACATTCATAATCATGTGTATTAAGTAATTTATTAAGTAATTTATCGTGTAAGAAAAAAAATGTAAGATTTTAAATTTTACCAGGTAACATTTTTAAATATTCTATTAATAATTAATTTAATTGAATTGGGTTTTACCAATAGTAGTTTCTAATAGTACACATACTATTAGTTGTTATTGTAAACTTTATATGGATAGTTATATTCAATATACTAATTAAATATAACATTGCATAATAGGATTATTATAATTATTATTATAATCATAATATTATTATATTATAATCATTATAGTCAAAATATAGTTTAAAAATAATCAACACATAAAAGCCCACATACTTCATTATACGAATTAGTAATTACATAAATATATAGTATTCATGTCATTATATAATTAATATAATATTATAAGAATACTCGTGTAATTTAAATAATTCGAATAAACATGTTACGGACATAGACTCTATCAGTGATATAGTCTATCATATAGTCTGATACGTTAATATCAAAGAAGGCCGCCGATTATTATTATTATATTGTTAGAATTCAATTTTTATTTTGGGGTTGTTTAATTTATTTGGTTTTGTTTTATTTTTCTGTATTTTTTAGCTGCATTATAATGAACTCTGAAATTATTATAATAACAATCGGCGGCCTGCTTTAAGATAATTCCTATAATAGACTATATCATAGAGTATTAAAAAAATCACGATATTTAACCTAGTACCAGGTATATTATATAATATATATTATATTATAAATTATAATTTATAATATATAATAACTTATTATATAAGATATACAAAATGGTCATACTTTTTTTTAATTTGTATACAACCTTATATTTATTTACATTTTTAATATAATTACTACTATATACTTCCACTATATATATATTATATACATGGGAATACGGACGTTAGGCAAACATTAAATAACTATAAATATCAAATGTCACAAATGTGGCCAAGGTGTATGTCACTCTAATTCATTATACGCTCTTAGAGCGTATAATGTACCACTAAAACTGAAAATAAAATCTTAATGAGAAATATGTATATATGGAATAATTCCAATTTGAAAAATATATTTATAAACCATTCGTATTGATATATATATATATGATATTTACACATACGAGTACCATCCTATTTGCGTATTGATATTTGTGGGTTGTTTGATTTATTTTGTTTAGTTTTATTCTTCCGTTTTTTTAACAAGCACGCCTTGTGCTGTTATAATATATAATATAAATAATAGCGCCACGTAATGTTGCCATTTAATTTTTACCTACCATCCGTATCATCCTATATATATATTAACCTTTATATGTAATAACATATATATTAACAACATTTTTAGATTATTATATTATTGAATGTATTAAATATTAACAGGTAATGCCTTGTACTTATTGTTATATATTGTATTTATTTATATGCGACGATATTGTACATCTACGTGATATCAGCTAATATACGCATAGTGCCTGGTATCATAATGCACGTACATTCCTACCATCTCGCATGACCCCCCCCCCCACGCGCAGACGGCTGTGTATATATAGCGGACCGCCGCTATGTATAATCACTTGAAGAATAAGTATAACCAATAAACGTACATAAGCCTTGACGTAACATCAATAAGCGTCCAACCTCACGTCCAATGAATATCATCCTGCCACGTCAACCAGTGAGAGCACGTTAGGAAACATCTACCCCCACGCCCAATGACTATAAACAATCATGAACCCTACACCAACTCCTTCCTTCGATTGGCACAATGAAGATCGGCTAGACGAGCTGAAAATGTTGTTTAACATTTTATTTACGTCCTCGCCATTGCCCACTACATCCGGTATGATATCCTGTACACCCTCGCCGTCACTCATGACCTCCGTGACGCCCCAGCCACTACCCACGACATCCGGTACGCTTTCACCCTTGCCCACTATATCAGGTACATATTCGCTACGCCCCCGCTGTCACCCACGACATCTGTGACGCATCCGACATCACACATAATACCCGATATGTTCTCAACGTCACCCGTGACCCTCTCGATCTCACCCACTATATCCGTGACCCCCTCATCATCACCCCCACCATCCGTGATGCCATACAGCACCATACACAATGCATGTATTGCCATCCCCATGGCCACCTCCAACATGATATCCTTCTTCCATACGTGAGAAGAGGGAATGACCCCAACCCCTCTTCGATAACCAATAGGGAGAAGAGGGGATGTTATATATTTTATTTATATATATGCGTCGATATTGTACATCTACGTAATATCAGCGCATATACGCCTAGTGCCTGGTATCACGACTCACATACAATGTACGTTTCTGCCGTCTCGCATTACCGCCCCACGCTCAGACATCTGCGGTGGTCCGCTATATATAATCTCTTGAAGAATAAGTCTAACCAATTAACGTAAATAAGCCTTGACATTTTACTCCCATATATACACACAACTTAACAGTGTAATATATTAGTATTACACAACTTAGACAGTGATTAATACATAACAACAATTTATATATATATAATAATTTTATATAATATATTATATGTATACACAAATATCCATGCATATATATATATACATATATATATATATATATATGACTAATGATCTCCTCTTCAACAATGATGGCGTACATACCGACCCCAAGTGTGAGAAGTTAATTCAACAGATAACCTCACAAGATTCTCCTCAAGCCATTGATAATTATCATTATCATAATTATTACGCGATACCTATGAATTATAATTCATAGTTATCGCAAACTACATGTGGCCCTTTAATAAAGACCTGTCACACCTTACGATACTTCTATGTTAACTTCTTAAAAAAGATGTCGAATACCTAATATATTCAATAGCATGGAAGAATAAATATACTACTCTATCATATTATGCGACAAAGAAGAAGATAACAATTTAAGTAGACGCTGCATACAATTACTTTGACGCCATACTCCTACATCCATCCAACAAGACGAAATCCCCATCACCTTCGCATCTAAGATATTCAGCCCCGCTGAGACTCGTTATGTATATATATAAAAATAAATGTAAGCCGTAATATTCGGAATCGAATGGTTTCACATTATTAAGTCTGACCACAAGTGCAGATGATCACCAGGGTTGGGGTCAAATACACTTTATCAAATAAAAATACAAATACAAATATTTATTACATTTTTATACAAATATATATCAAATACAAATACAAAATACAAATATTAACACATTAAATATTAAATCATTTGATTTAATCATATTTTAAATCATATGATTATATTTTATATAAAATAATAATCCTTATCCCTAGATTATATATATATAGACATTGCATAGTTAGTGATTGATATGTATTGGATATATGATATTAATAGGTTAATTAAAGCAATGTAGATAGGTGGTATAATTTTTAAATATTAAGGAGAAGACGTAGAATTAGAGTAATGAATGGATAAATGATATATGAGTTCTAGAGAGAGAATCTAATATAAATATAAAATACAAATATTAAATCATAAAATAATAATTCCTATCTCTATACCAGATTGCATAATAATTAATTGAAATCTATTTTAATATATTTAATTCCTAAAGAAAATCAATAAAATAAAAAACTGTAAACAATAGACTGATTGCTTGGGATATTATAAGTTATAATTTATAACACATACATATTCTATATAGAATATTAATTTATTTATATAGTATTCATAAAATTATTGTTCTATTATATTATTTGTATTATTTAATAAATGTATTCTTTAATATAAATGGTAAATATTTTGTTAATTTTTTTACATTCATAAATTAATTGTTTAAATTCTACATTCTATTAAATTATTAAATTAAAATATTTTTAAAAGTGTATTTGAAACTGTATTTGATCAAATACACGAAATACGACACTCAAATACAAATACATCACTGAATAATTATTCAAAACAAAATATAAATACGTATTTGACACCATCCCTGATGATCACCCAGAAAAATTTCTTCACAGCACCAACCCGAGTCCAAAAAATGCTACTACGAGTGCAGCAGTAAGATTTCACGCTAATATTTTTAAAGCCAGGAATAGAGCTACGGATAGATTTTCACCTACCATCAGATGCCAGTGAACACATAGACCTTGATGTCCAGATAAGCCATTGATGTTTGGGACACAGAAGATAGAATATTTAAAATTAGAAACGGGAGACGAAACCCTTCAAGCCTTACTTTCTTCTGTATAAGTAACCTCTATTGCCATATGACACACTGACGCACTCATGGCAATACCTAAGTATACATTTTGTCCACTATAACAATATCACGTACCTCATTATATTTGATTTTTATACTCAATTCCCATTCATATACACTATGCGTGCACCAGCGCAACCATTGTAGATCATCTAAAACATTGTATCCTAGACCGGTTACTTAGCGACAACGGAGGACTATATTCGTCACAAGCGTTCCGAATATTTGCATCCGAATGGGGATTCAACCACGTGACAAGCAGGCATACCACTTCCTAAGTAACGGCCTAGCCGAGGAACCATGCAGAGCTTGAAGATGTCTGAGAACTTCCAGATGTCGAAACTTCTACTATGATCTAAACCAGTAATTATCGACACAAAGCCCCACCGAACTGCTCTACAGCCACAAGTTAGCAAACCCTTTACCTAGCACCTACCCCGTAGACTTGTCGAATGAGAATAAATTATCATCCAATATGTCAACCACACGACACTAGTAAAAAACAAGACTCATTGTACCTGTCCAACATAACACCCCTCACAAACATTCACCAGCGTGACCACATATCAAAGACATGGAAGCCAGCTATGAAACTTCAGAGTTACAACATCCGCAGTATGGATTGTTCTACCTTCGGGAGAAATCTATGAGATATCCGCCTTACTTCCCCGTCGACGCCCTGTCAGGAGGTAGTACCAACACACCGAGATGCATCAGAGAATCACTCAAGACCTCTTGCCCTACCCTCTACTCCACCGATACTCGGTTCAGATGTAGTTATTCCCCTCCGTAGTGTGTCATTACATTCTCATCCCAGGGATATCGCACTCACAACTAGTCCGTTGACACCCGGTCCTGATCTAGATAATCAAACCTCGTCAACCGTAGCGCTGCGTTGATCTAACAATAATGTACGATCCCCACTTTTATTATTGACTTGTAGATATAAATGTATAAAGGGGGTGTTATATGCTTACATATATATATATAACTACTTATTATTATAATCTATATATTTATATATATATATATCCATGTGCCTTCTACACATATGTATTCCTACCAAAGATATATATATAATGTTAGCGCTCTAAATATAGATACCAAGCTATTATTTAATAGGAATTTATATTCGCCAAACTTATTATTGTAGCCTATAGACTGTGACACAGTCCGATACAGAATTATCTGTACATCTTATACACATCCCTAATTATTATATATATATATATATATATATATATATATATATATATATATATATAATGTCACATATTACGACATGGCTATTGTTCACAATAAATCTCAGCATTATTATCCTCTCCTTCTTTCAAATATAATATTGTGTATAAACTAATGGATTTATTATACTTAATAATCAGGAGCCGGTTACTCTGGAAATAAAATATTTCCTATCACTATCCAGAGACAACCTCTGGATAATTCTCAGTAAATCGGGTTGTTCTGGACAAAAATACATATATTACAGCAAAAAAAATAGCCTAGGTTAGATAGAGGATGGGTTGTTCTGGGAATTTTTAGCTAATTTTATTCGCGTCGGACATTCGAGTAGCTCTCAAAATATATTTGTATAAAACTTGGACAATTTGATGGTACTTAGGATAACAAATAGGTGTCCTTATTAAATTTATAATACATAGGATCAAATATTAAAATATGAAATATGGGTCCTATATAATCCTATACTATATATATATATATATATTTATACATAATATAAAATATAATAATGAACACACTATGTGTTTCGAAATAATTTCTAGTTCAATATATTTCATAATATATAATATTTTTAATAGATATGATAATAAAATATTAAATAATAATATTAATATTGAATGGAATTTTATTTGTTTTATGTTTTGTTTTATATATGATAAGTATGCTAATTATATAATGAATATGCTTTTTCTTGTAAAAGACTTTAAAATAATGTCTAGTAAATAGCCTAAATAGTGTAAATATGGTAATTAGGGTAAATAGTAAATAGGTTAAATAGTATTAGTATTTATATTAAAAAAATATATATTATAAAATAAAAAATATACCACCTGAGGGCATCGTAGCCAGACCTTCTGCATTGCATACAGCAATCTAACCACTATACTATAGTATAGTGGTTAGATTGCTAGTGGTTAGGTATACCTATCGGATTTTATTACTTATGTATAATTACTAATTGTAGTATTAGTTTTGGTTTAATTATAAATATAATTAGAATAGAATTATTTTTCATATAAAATTGTACTTATTTTGTTATCATATCATACAAATAGTATTTATTATATCTAGAAACTATATAGATATCCTGTATAATTGTAATATTATAATTAATAGTATGCAACTGAATAACATAAATTGTATTAATATTTACTTTAAGTAATACTTATTATAATTATTATAATATTATAATATAATATAATTATTATAATTATTTAATAAATATATATAATATTATAATAATTATATAAACTTAGTTTAAAACTATTATAATAATTATATAAAATATTCAACAAATATTATTTCGATATTGAATTGATTATATAATTGTACTTATATTATAAACTATATGATAGTATAATTATTTAACCCAGGAAACAATTATAGCCTCATAGTAATTTAATTATGTGATAATAGCATATATATATAATAGCCTCGAATGTTTACATTGTGTTGTAAATGTATATTTATTAAATAATATAATTATTATAATAATATTAAATATTTAATAATATTATATTATGATTATCTGATTATCAATAGCAATGATTTAATCGGTATAGCAATGAGATTTTTTATTTTGTAGCTAGAATAAAATTATTAATACCATTGGAAAGAGGATGAAAAAGTAATATAAGTTTCATATTTTACTTTTTTGATATAATTAATAATAATAAAGTTATGGTCAAAAGAATGGACAGATTTGAGGGTATTAATTCAGACAGCTATTACATGTAAAAGATACAAATATGTTGGTAATTCAATTTTGACCAACTAATATTCAATATTTTTATATTTTTTTTTTCACACATTATTTTAAATAAGATTTTACATTATATAAAATAAAAAAAAAACTATTTTTTTTTTCAACATATTTTTTTAACTTTTTATATTAATTTTTAATTTTTTTATTTAAATAATTAAATAAATTAATTTACTATAAAAATAAGAACAATTTTAACTTCACAATTAATTTATATTAATATTTATTATTACAGATTACAAAGCCAAGAAGAATCAATTTATGTTAAGCTGCTAAAGATTTTCAAAATATTTCACTGCTGTGTATATTTATCAAACTATATCATATTTATTTTTTACAATATCTGTATATTTACATATAGTATGTTATACATTATTTATTTCAAAGGTGCATGTTATAGTTTATTAAATATACTTTACATTATTTACTTTATTCAATTATATCTTTTCTTAAATCAATAAAAAATATATATGATTACTAAAGGTGTGTTTCAATATTTATTTTGGTGTATTCATAAATAGATAAGTTTAGCTATGACATGTGAACACAACAGCATAATGATATAACGACATTACATAGATTTGTACATAGCATTACTAGCTATACACCAAATGTCCACGATTTCTTTCGAATTTGAAATATATCTTGAACATCTGTATTCAGAACCAACTCCAATAAGCAAGTATATAATCCCTATATAATATTAACATATTAATATGAGTAGATATAACATTTTAAATAATATAATAATAATTACCATATAAAAAAGTACTCCGGGTTAAAACAGTTATCTTTTCATGCCCATTCTCCAATAGCAGCAGAGGTTATATCGATATCCTCTTTAGTCTCGAATGGAATGCATCTACTATCTGTAATGAATATAATTGAAGTTAAAGGTAAAGGCATTTTATTAGTATGATAATTCACTATGTAAATAGATAATAGACAATTATATATACAACATTATTATATTATTGATGGATCGATAATTTACAAAATTAAAAATTTGCTTAATTTTTCAAGTTATTTTCGAATTACAACATACATTAGAAAAATGAGATATTGGAATTTTATTTATCCATTAGCGTTATTTTTTCTTGTTCATGAACTGTATTATTTAATTTTTCAAATAAATTCAAATTATCACTTTCAGATTGTTAAATTTTAGTATTCAATAATTGTAATGCCTTCTGTAAATTTGTAACACGATTTGAAATGAACTGTTCATTATACCGTAGAGGTATTTTAGTGACTCTTTATGTCACTCTTACAGAATTATTAATTAATTCTTCACACTATTAGAAAAATATAACTCCTACATTATTCTGGTGCATGTTATATGTCCTGCATAGTCTACGTGATAATCATATTACAGTTACTCAGAAACTAGGATTTAATGTTAGTTTTTGTAAACAGTCAGCAACACACATACCATTCTTAATAAGATATAAAACATCACCAACTTTAATGTTTGCGAGATCAGGGCAGCGGTACTTTTCTAGAAACTTCGTTGCCATTTTAAGGATACTGTAAGGAATTTAAACAGTAATATTATATTAAATATAAACATAGATATCATATAAAATATTAAGATAATAAAATAAATAATATCAATATTAAGTCAATATTATATAAATATATATGTATATAAAATTAATTAGTATATAAAATATCTTTATACCATAGCTATATTAGGTAATAATATATATTTAGTATATTTTATATTGAATATATATAGAAATAATTATTAAAATATGTTAAATAAGTAAAATTAATTTAGTATATTTGATAATTTAAATTTATTAAAAAATATGAGACATTTCGAGTTTAATCGTCATTATTTTTAATACTTATCTAAATGTTTGATACATAGACTAATATTAATCTAAATTAATTGTAATTTGTGTACTAGGACTATTAGTTTTTTAAATCATAAATCAATATGTTTATTTTACATTTTTAAATGATATTTTTTGTAATTTATTACCAAATATCTATATTATTTTAAATATATTTTCTAATAATTATTTAAATGTATATATTTATATTTAATTAGTGTATGATATAAATTAATACAATAGCTATATTATGTATTGATATATATTTAATATATTTTATATTGAATATTTATAGAAATAATGATTAACATTTGTTAAATCGAGTTAGATAAGTAAAATTAATCAGTATTTTTGATAATTTAAATTTATTAAAAAATATGGGACATTCCTTGTTCAAGAGTCATTGTTTTTATTACTTATCTAAATGTTTGATACATAGACTAATATTAATCTAAATTAATTGTAATTTGTGTACTAGGACTATTAGTTTTTTAAATCATAAATCAATAAGTTTATTTTACATTTTTAAATGATATTTTTTGTAATTTATTACCAAATATCTATATTATTTATAAATATAATTTTCTAATAATTATTTAAATGTATATATTTATATTTAATTAGTGTATGATATAAATTAATACAATAGCTATATTATGTATTGATATATATTTAATATATTTTATATTGAATATTTATAGAAATATTTATTAAAATTTGTTAAATCGATTAGATAAGTAAAATTAATCAGTATTTTTGATAATTTAAATTTATTAAAAAATATGGGACATTCCGAGTTCAAGAGTCATTGTTTTTATTACTTGTCTAAATGTTTGATACATAGATTAATATTAATCTAAATTAAGTGTAATTTGTGTACTAGGACTATTAGTTTTTTAAATCATAAATCAATAAGTTTATTTTACATTTTTAAATGATATTTGTTTTAAATTTTTACTAAAAAATCATTTATTTACACAGATTATTTTGTAATGCTTATATAAATTATTAATTTTATAATTAAATAGCGTATAAAATAAATTAATATAATACCTATATTTTTTAATAATATTTAATTAGTACATATTATATTAAATATTTAAAAAATAATTAGTAAAACTTGTTAAATCGATTTAATAAATTAAAATTATTTTAAAAATATATTAAAAATTATTGATATTTTTTAACGATTTTGAAACGTCGATTAAACACTCAATATTAAATATTAGTTTATATTTTATATACCATATGTCATATAATTTAATAATCTATATAGATATATAATAATAATAATAAATATATATTTATTTTAAAAATAAATAATTTACTAAAAAAAAGCACATGTACTAACGGCGAATTCTGAAATTGAAATGGAAACCCTTCGCATTTTGGATCTACTTTTATACTATTCGTAGAGGATATTGCACTGATCATAAATCATTTTAATTGGATTACAAATATTTATTAATTACTATTTTACATGCGATTGAAAATGACAGATATTTTGGATAGTTTGAAAATATCATATATTCACAAGTAGATTTCAAATTCTGACATTTTAAAAATTTCATTGCTATACCTTTCATTGCTATAATAATTATGCTGCTATTCATTTGTCATGCTATTATAATAATTATGGTGCTATTAAAAGTCTATTATGCAATTATTATGCTGCTATTAATTGCATAATAGACTTATAAGAGCATGACAAATTAATATAAGCATAATTATTATGCTGCTATTATGATAATTTGTCATGCTATTATAATAATTATGGTGCTATTAAAAGTCTATTATGCAATTATTATGCTGCTATTAATTGCTTAATAGACTTATAAGAGCATGACAAATTAATATAAGCATAATTATTATGCTGCTATTATGATAATAGACATTTAATTATCTATTGATTATACTTGAAATTAAATGGGCTTTCCGAAACTATATAGAACTCTTATGTACATCCTTTAATAATCGAATTATAATTAAGTAATATTTAACTTAGGTACATAATTATATTTTGAATATTTTTAAACATTCAAAAATGAAATAAGGATTAGGAATATAGAAATATTGCTGAGCTTGATCTCGGCTAAGATATGTTTACAAAATCCCAGAGTAACCCAATAATATCTATAAATAAGGTTTGTCCTTGTTGGGATTGTCTCTGGCCAATCTCAGAGCAACCAGCCCCTGAACCAGTTAATATGTGGCAACTTTCAACATAGCTTATTTTGAAAAGCCTTTCAAAATATTTTTGTAGGGTTATTTTGAGCATTTAAAAAAATTCAAATAAGTTGTTATTATTCATCATAATTTTCGATTTATATTATATAATTAATAACTATCATATTATATACTTAGTATAATACTATATATATAATAATAATCATACTATTATTTTGTATTCTTAGAATAATTCTATAATTTATCAATACTTTATTAAATTTGTGAAATATAATTATATTCTAATTTATAATTATAATTTCTATTTATAATTAAATCAAATCTAATACTACTATAAGTAATTATATATAATTAATAAAACTGGTTTGGTAGTATAGTGGTTATATTGTTGTATGCAACGCAGAAGGTCCAGATCTGGTTACGATGCCCTCAGGAGGTATATTTTTTAATATAAATAATAATAATAATTTTACTATTTACTAGAAATTATTGTAAAGCATATTCATTATATACTTAGCATACATATCATATATATAAAACAAATAAAATTCTATTAACTATTAATATTTTATATATGTAGGTGCAGATGTACCATAATGGAAGATATTCTATAAATTCTTTTAATTAATTATATTTCCATACATCTTCACAATTCGTACTTATAAAGTGAATCTGATTTTCTTCAATTATAATTATTTATTAATTAATTAATATTATATATATCTTGTTTCGAAAACAACTTTGTTCTTACTTTATGTGTAATAAACTAATATAAAACCATTTTCATTTCAGGTTAACAATGTTTTGATGATCAATTAATTATTTATTTTACATATCTATTTTGTATTAAATTCTCACTAAATCTGCATACAGATTCAATTTATTTTTTAATAATATTTCGTAACACTATACAAGACCATATTTTATACAATGCTACTTTTAAATATTTGTGGAATATACATATTTTGCTCATTTTCAACATGTATATATTTTATTTAAATTAATAAACTTATATATTTCAATAAGTAATACTATATAGAAAATGTTTATTGATATGTGTTTAAAGGTACTATTCATTAGTTACATGTAAAATAACATCTTTTCAAAATGTATCCACTTATAATATTAAAGTTTTTGTAATAATTATTTAACAATCTTATTATAAATATTTATTTTAAATAATGATTAACAAATAAAATAAAAATGTATCACTAATTTACTACATATATATAGAAATAATAATTTATACTGTTCATTTATTATTATTGTGAAATTTAAAGAAAACATATTCAATATGTAGTTAATGAGATATACAAAATAATTATTCTGACTAAATCAAGTTTAAAGTTTTTTTTAAATTAATTTTTACACTATATATAGTTACTAATGTATATATTATATTTATAAATGATATTAAAAATATAATTATACATATACAATTTATTTTAATTATATGTTTGCACATCTTGCAGCATATGAATTGTCTTGATGTTTCATCTTCTTCTTCACCTTTGTAGCATGCTACATGCAGGATGCATCCAAGCATCGTAATCTGTCTTGTTGTACTGCATATTCTGCAACCGATTATAATGAATATCCTAGTAATCCATCAAATGCAGATAAATAGGCCTGCATTCCAAAGTTAAATGTTCATACTGCCATTGTTACAGCAAATTGTTCTAGAATATTAAAATATAATTAATAAAATATAATACAAATTAATTCAACTTTTATACCTTTGAACATCGAGACTAAATCATATTATGAAAACTTTTCAACTTTTTTTACATATGGGGCTATATTTGCACTTGTTCAATAAAAAAATCTTTATTTTAATCCTGTATAATTATTTTTATATATTATAAATTTATATACCCAGATTTAATATATATATATATATATAATATATGAACCTTCATATTTTGCTTTCTTGTAAACACAATAATCTCCACATAATTTCAAAGTCAATAACGTAGCCGGTGTAGTCAATAACTGTAGCAAATAAATAAATTAAATTCAATTGAATTCATATAATATATTCACTAAAGTATTTGAGCAAAAGTTATTTAAAAAATAAATATAAAAAAATAATCCATTGAATATGAAATTAATTATATTTATTATAATTTACTGATATTAAAAATAAAATACATGAAATTGGATTTCGTAATAGAAATTGTAGACTTTAAATAGATATATAAAGTATGTAGTAGAAATTGTAAGTAAATAAAATAAAATATAGAGTATATACACAAATTTTGCGAAGCAAAGATATAACACTCCCTATGCATGCAACGTAATTTAGTAATATCCCCTGCCGCTGCTAGCAGTAGTATCGAAATCACTGAAATAGATGTATGTTCGGCTCTGTTTGCATACAACAATGTTTTCATTGTTCTATTAAATTACATGCAATATAAATTAGCTTTTACTTACTAAATATATACTTATAGAATTTAAAACATACATATCATATTTGTTTGTTATATGTTAGTAATGAACACTTAGTTTTCATCATATAAATATTAATTTAAAGCATATTATTTAACATTTTAAAATTGTATAAACAACACATAGTTCCTAAAAGTAACCCGCTATAGGTGGCACTGGGGTATTTTGTATACAAATTCGAATTACACGATTTCGCGTAAGTGTTATATCTTTCCTTCGGAAAATCTTTGGTATATATATAAAGATATTACATGGTTAGTGATTGATATATATATTGAATATATCAGATTTATAGGTTAATTAAAGCAATGTAGATAGGTGGGTGTATACGGTAAGGGAAGATTAGTTGTTTAAATAATTAAAATAATAGGTATATAAAATCCTGTAGGAGCAAGATTTATCATGGATAAAATTGAAGAAGTATAATGTAGATAGCGAGGAGTGGATTGGGAAAGCCGAAGAGTGAGTTAATTAAATTAATATATTATACACATTTTTCTTAAAGAATCAAATATAAATACAAATATTAACACATTAAATATTAAATCATAAAATAATAATCCCTATCTCTATACCAGATTGCATAATAATTAATTGAAATCTATTAATTAAAATTTATTTGATATCTAAAGAAAATCGATATGATAAAAAACTGTAAACAATAAACTGGTTGCTTGGGATATAATAAGTTATAATTTATAACACTTATACATAAAATATAAATTAAATTCATATATATAGTTTTTATCAAATACGAAAATCAAATACAAATACATGCAATTACTGGAATGGAGGCTTATAGATTGTGAACGGAGATTAAGTGAGGTAGGTAATAGTTGGTGTAGAAATGAGATAGGATATCAACAATTAAATGTTACAGGTTACATGGAATATGTCATATGGCGATTTGAATATCATATGTATATAAATTTGAATTTTTTAATAGATATTAAATAAATTGAACAATTTTTAATCAAAGCAAAATTTTATAAATATTAATCATTAATTTGATATTTTGAAATCGATAATATATAAATGTTACAAACTTTATCATATAGTCGATTTCTAGAATAGAATCCTGATCATTACTTTTATATATCAAAATATATTATTTGATAAATCAAGCTTTAATAATAAATTTCCTAAATCAATTCTATAAAGATTATATATTATTATAATAAAAAATAATGAATATATATTAAATAAAATTAATAAAGAAATAATACAGAATAATAAATAGAATAATACATTTGATTAGATATATAATTGAATATGATATTTTAATAACAAATAATGAATATACATATATTTAAAACAAATATATAAATAAACTTTTATTTTATATAAATACTAATAATGAATTACTAACATGTTTAAATAAAGGATCTTTTTTAATAATGTCTTGACCATCATGGATTTTAGTTATAATATTATTGAATTCTGGATCTTCATGATCTTTAGTGATTTAACTGGCATAGCTTTGAGTAATTTCTCTTTAATTTGATTATAAAAATTCTTAAAATAAATTTACAACATTCTGTATTAATTTAATTGATTAAATAGGTAATTTATATAATTTAAAATACAAACCATTGCATAAGTTTGCTATCCTACATGTTCAATTAGTATGCCTTGAATACCGGCAGCAATCAAATTTGTATTATATTCCAACATCAATTTTGTTTTGACTCCAAAAAGACTTTTCTTAAATGTAATTATTCATCACCTGCAATTAATTATATATTTTTATCTTATATATTATATTCCATATTATTAAACATATTTAATATTTGTATGTACATGTTTGTACATAAAAATATGTATTGGATACTACTGATTACAAAATAAATAAAGTAATATTAAATTATTGAAAATAAATTTATAAATTTATAATAATACAAAAATACACCAATACCAATAAAATAAATACCATGTAAATAATTATTAATTAAAATATTATTATTTTCAATTACAAAATGTTAATAAATAAATATTATTGACATGTCTAAAATATAATATAATTTAAAAGATATTAACAAAGATTTGGCGAATCAAAGATATAACACTCGCTACCTACGCAACATGATTAGTATTCATACATCCCGCTTCTAGCAGCAGTATCGAAATCGATTTAGATTTGCCGCAATTTGCATACTACAATGTTTTCATTACTCTTATTAAATGACTTGCAATATAAATTAGCTTTTACTTGCCACATAGATATTTATAGGATTTAAAACCAACATATCCTATTTCTATATATTAGCAATAAACACTTAATAAAATAATAATTAAAAGCATATTATTTTTCATTTTAAAAGTGCATAGTTTGATACAAATTTATATTATAAACAACACATAGTTCCAAAAAATTACCTATATAGGTGGTGATGTTGGTTTTTGTATACAACATTTAATTACACGATTGAGTGTTCTATCTTTCAATAGAAAAATCTTTGATATTAATATGAAAAATTTTATTATCTAAAATTTGAATATTGGATGTTAAATAATTATATACAATTAGTTTATTAATTATATATTATTATTTGGTAACCAGTGTTCTCGTGCGAAGTGATTTCATGGGGAATATTATATGGTTTGGTGATTTCGTGTGTAGTTTAAATTCTACTATTTATAAATAATTATTTATATATATTATCATTTCACACGAGATCATTCGCCACAAAATTACTTAACACGATATTATTGGTATTCTATTATTTAACTAATTATTTTTTATTATATTACACATATCATTGATTATATAATTAAATAAAAACCATTCGATAACTCCTGTTCTGTTTTGCACTTGATTCTAAAAGATTATTATCATAAAGTTAATTATATATGATATTATAGATTAAATATATATATTACGATATTTATAAGTTTTAATTTTAGCGTTATACTACTCTAAACAGTGAAATTAACAGATATAATTAAGAAGAAATTTACAAATGATAAAGAATACATATGTAATTGTAAATGTAATTGTGGAATTATAAACTACTAAATACCAATACAGTATTAATATAAACTGCGAGATAATAATACCAAAGATTTTGCGAAGCAAAGATATAATACTCCCTATGCATGCAACGTAATTTAGTAATATCCCCAACCGCTGCTAGCAGTAGTATCGAAATCACTGAAATAGATTTAGGTTCGACTCTGTTTGCATACAACAATGTTTTCATTGCTCTATTAAATTACATGCAATATAAATTAGCTTTTACTCACTAAATATATACTTATAGTATTTAAATCATACATATCATATTTGTTTGTTATATATTAGTAATGAACGGGGGCCACCTAATGTTAGCAATACGGGCCACATGACCAATGAAAATGCTTGATTCTAGATTACTATTTTATGATATCATATCACTGAAATAAAATCTAATATAAGTGCGTGCGACTTCGTGCGTATATTCATACCATAGATATAAAGAAAGTTTCTTTATATCGAATATTCATATATGCGTTTATTGATAGATCAACTATTATGATAGTGGTTATAATGAATGTGTACATTTTTATCATAGAAATTACAATTAGGTATTCTAATATATATGATTATTACACTGTATGTATGCGTATTCACGTATACATATATGTTAATATATACATACACATATACACTGTATACGCATATACTCATATACGAATATCCATATGTATTGATATATAAAGGCATATTATATGTTTAAATATATATGCATTTATAATATTGTACATATATTTGAATATATGAGAGAGAATATGTGTAATCGTATATATATATACGATTGTATTATATATATATAACCAAATATGTATACGCATAGATACATGCTCATATAAATATATATATATATATATATATAACTTTTGTAAATGTGATATTATTTATAATTATGTCAGTGTATCAATTTTAATATTAAATAATAAAATCATAATTGGTATCTATAGATATCTATAATTATCGATTATAATCGATAAATATTATATTGAAATATAATTTATATAATATAATAGGTATATATAATTATATAATATAATATAATAGTATTTAATAAGTAATGTAATAAGTATTAAAGCATAATGTACATTTTAATATACAGTATAATTAATATTATCTAAAATTAGTGAGATCGGAAATTATTGTTAGCTCATCGAGATGGTATATACTAGGGATGTAAACGGGTACACTTTTTGATGTTTCGAAACATTTGAAACATCAACTTCTCATGTTTCGAAACATATGAAACGAAACATTTTTTCCAATATAGATGTTTCGAAACATTTGAAACAATTTTTAGCATGCTTCGAAACATTCGAAACATTTACAGATCAAATATATATATGCATCTTACCTTTATTTATTAAAACAAATATGTATTATAGTATTAGAAGCCAGTATCACACGGTAAATTGACTAAATCAAATAAACAGGTATTAGTTTGTGGGTATAGATACCGTCGTGATATTAATATAGGTATTAGAATAATATTTAGAAGTGATCTTATATAATTTTGTATAAATAAATGACCAGCTCTCATTAACATTATGGATGTCTTAACATGGGAATGGCTTCGAAGGGACATTATAATGTATCTATAGAGCTATATGGTTATAAGTGAAAACGTTATATAAGTTTCTGGATGAAATGGAAGGACTCCACTAAATAGAATAACAATATTATTAATATGGCTTCGAAGCTTTACTATTATTTTTAGAATTTTGAAGCAAGTTAAAACTATTCCCCTTATTTATGAAGCTGGTTCAAACTTTAGCATTATTTTACAAATGAACTTTGCATGAACTTTGAACTATATATTTTTTTTTAAGTGAAGCTTCAAAGCACCAGTAGTTGGGTTCATTTCGAACACTAATGTAAGGTGTCATTTATATAACAAGTATAACAAATTATAGGAAATTTGATATAGATATAGTATAGAAATATATAGAATTTAAGTTATAGAAATATATAAATTTTAAAAAATTGAATACATTCAGATAAATAAAGCCGATAACATATATTATATATAAATAGAAATATTTAAACTATTTAATAACAAATTTAATAACATTATAACCATAGATTTTCCGAAGGAAAGATATAACACTTACGCGAAATCGTGTAATTCGAATTTGTATACAAAATACCCTGGTGCCACCTATAGCGGGTTACTTTTAGGAACTATGCGTTGTTTATAATGTAAATTCGTATTTAACTATAGTTATATATACACTTTTAAAATGTTAAATAATATGCTTTAAATTAATATTTATATGATGAAAACTAAGTGTTCATTACTAATATATAACAAACGAATATGATATTTATGTTTTAAATGCTATAAGTATATATTTAGTAAGTAAAAGTTAATTTATATTGCATGTAATTTAATAGAGCAATGAAAACATTGTTGTATGCAAACAGAGCCGAACCTTAATCTATTTCAGTGATTTCGATACTGCTGCTAGCAGCGGCTGGGGATATTACTAAATTACGTTGCATGCATAGGGAGTGTTATATATTTGCTTCGCAAAATCTTTGTTATAACTACATATATTGATAACCCATGTGTGAGGGTTTTATATTAATAATTATATAATCGGGAGTATCACTTGGTACTCTAAATCTATGGTTGTATACATATTATATAATAATTATACAATCGGGGTATATTATTATAGAGTATATTTAAACATTAGACGTTAAATTTAAACATTAATTATTCGTGAAAAAAACTAATTAAATTTAATTATGGGAATTATGTCTAATACGGGCCAGTGTGTAATACGGGCCACTGCGATATCTCAGTAACTATTGTTCAAATCAAAAAAAAATATATACAAGATTTATTCAGTATCATATTTCTATTAATAAGGGATATTTTTTATTTTAATATTTGCATTTATATTTCTAATATTGATCATTATATCAAAAAATAGTTTACAAATGAAAATGTACTAAATAATTATTTATTTATCCACCAATTTCGTTAATAAATCTAACATTAATTAAATAATTCAACTATTATGAGAGTGGTTATAATGAATGTGTACATTATTATCATAGAAATTACAATTAGGTATTCTAATATATATTATTATTACACTGTATGTATGCGTATTCACGTATACTTATATGTATGTTATATATACATACATATATACACTGTATACGCATATACTCATATACGAATATCCATATGTATTGATATATAAAGGCATATTATATGTTTAAATATATATGCATTTATAATATTGTACATATATTTGAATATATGAGAGAGAATATGTGTAATCGTATATATATATATATACGATTATATTATATATATAACCAAATATGTATACGCATAGATACATGCTCATATAAATATATATATATATATATAACTTTTGTAAATGTGATATTATTTATAATTATGTCAGTGTATCAATTTTAATATTAAATAATAAAATCATAATTGGTATCTATAGATATCTATAATTATCGATTATAATCGATAAATATTATATTGAAATATAATTGATATAATAAAATAGGTATATATAATGATATAATATAATATAATAGTATTTAATAAGTAATATAATAAGTATTAAAGCATAATGTACATTTTAATATACAGTATAAATTAATATTATCTAAAATTAGTGAGATCGGAAATTATTGTTAGCTCATCGAGATGGCATACACTATATATCTAGCGAGGCAGCAATTATATTTATATGCATTGTTTGTTTATAATATAATTGTGAAAGAAAGTCGTATACGTAGATCTATAGATGTTACAATGTATTTCATTTGAAGTAATTATAATATGAATTACTGATTTATTAATGTGTGTATTAATAATATATAATGTATACAATGTATTATTGTTTCACATATTATAAACCATATGTTTGGTAAATAGTTTATGTTAACAATTATATGTTTATGATTATATGATATTATTTATAATACATAATTTATAATAATTATATATATATATATTTGTCAATAAATAATGAATGTTATCTCATTCCTAATTTCCATTCATTATTATATGATTTTATATCATATTATTATACATATATGTTGTATATATTTACACCGTTACATTAATTTCCTAATTCAGTTGATAGAAAATAATTATAAAATATAACATAGTCTTTAGAAACACATACGTATGAATGTTTACATTATTCAGAATAATATACATCATATAGAACAATTAAATTTACGCTCTCGATATTCTATAGAATTTATTAAATTGTATTGTTAAATGTTTTCATTGTTCTTTCTATTTTATTTATTTCATCTAACTTAATGTAATTAGATTATAATATTTATATATTGCTCAATTTTTTAACAACATTTTTGTTTATTCATATAAATTATTGTTATATTTATTTATCGACATTTTCTTTTATTATTTATTTTATATTTTATACACCATTTTCAAATGTATTCAGTGAATAATATTCACTAATACAAAACATATTTAATTAATTATTAAATTAGGTTACATTTTTAGTTTATATTTTTTAATTATATTTTAATATTGTTAAATTCGCTATATCCTGCATACTGTACAATATATAGACATATATAATGCATAGTAATATTATTAATGTATAGATATTATATATATATATATATATATATATATATATATTATGTGTGCCTAACGACGTTCGATATACAGGCACACATTATAACATATAGTTCAGTGAAAAGTTTTATTTTATATTTACAATTATAAATACTATTCTATTAATAATCAATAATACAATTAAAATTCGCAATACAATTCAACATCTTATTATGCAATACATTTTGATTCATTTGATTTCTATAGAAATCGATATTTTTTTATAAATATATTTTACATGTATCGTATATTTTAACATTACATTGATATTCATATTAATATATTTATTATAAATATAACTTTATTAATGAAATATGTTCACCGAATACGTCTACACCTTACTTACTTACTTATGTCGAACTCCCGTTCGACCCTTCTTTACAATTTTCTTCCAATCATCACGAATCATCATAACATTACGTATTTCATTCACATCATCTAGTCCAGTATCCTTTTTTAAATTATCAATGTACGTCACAGCTTTTCTTCCTCTGTTGCTTTTTCCAGACGTTGGTTGCCATAAAATCAGATCATGAGCTACTTCATCGTCGTGACGGATGCAGTGACCTGCTATTCGCAGACGACGAGTAGTTATAACATCGGTAATTTTTGGTAGTTATTTATAGAGTTCAACAATTGTTATATGGTCTCTCCATGATACATTCAGAATCATTCTTAATAACCTTGTATAGCATCCATTTATTCTCCGTTCAAGTGATTTGTCGATCGTCCAAGTCTCACTGCCATATAGTAGGATACTTTCAATAGTGGCTTGAAAAGTCCTAATCTTTAGTTTTCTTTTTAACTTGGAATTCCAAAGTTTTTTCAACTTGTGACATGCCTGCCAAGCTAGTGCCTTTCGGATCTCAAAGTCTTTTGATGAGCTACTCATCCATGCACCCAAGTATTTAAAGTTATTTACTACTTTAATATCTTCATTTAGTAATGAGTGGATACTTATTGGTTCACTTTGAGAAAAAGCCATTATTTCAGTTTTTCTTGAGTTTATTTTTAAACCTAATTTTAAAGCTTGGGTTTCTACATTTGATAATAATTCTTGAGCCTGCTCAATATCTTGTGATATTAAAGCAATATCATATGCATAGCTTAGATCTGTAATCACTTTTGCTGGTACCCTACGACTCTGTTTCCTAGTTAGTTCAAAACCAAGATCTAACTGTTTTCCTTTCACAGCCATTCGCATTGCATAGTCAAGCACTATTATAAACAGAAAGGGGGCCAACGTATCGCCTTGTAGAACTCCAGTAGTTATATTAAACGATTTGGTTTCTCCATCAGGTGTTAGTACTTTCGCTTTGGTTCCTTTGTATAATGTTTCTATTGCTTCTACGATAATAGTGGGAATTCCGTAAGCCAAGAGTATTTTGAACATATTATTTCTATTTATAGTATCGAAAGCTTTCTTAAAGTCAACAAAAGTAATGATTGCTTTTAGATTCTTTTCTTTGATACCTTCTATTAATCTTCGCAGTGCTAGTATATGGGTAGTAGTTGATCTTCTGGGACGGAAACAATTTTGGTTATACCGGAGAAGGGGATCTATAATTGGCTGAATTCTATTAAGTATCATCTTATTAGTTATTTTTAGAGCAATAACAGATATAGCAATTCCTCTATAATTGTCGACTTTATTAAGATTACCTGATTTTGGTATTGGCATTATTTGACTAGTAGACCATTGAATAGGTTTTTGCTTTTCAAGTAACATTTTATTTGCATATTCTAGAAGGATATCGTCAAATTTACAGTATTTAAAAGCTTCAGGTGCAACACCATCAGGTCCTACTGTTTTTCCATCTACTAGATTATTATTTACCATTAGATATTCGTCTTTTGTAAAAGCGTTGGTAAATATTTCTGTATGTTTAATTACAATTTCTGGTTCAAAATCATCAATTTCTTCTTCAGAATTATTATTGCCGAGTAAATTAAACCATTTATTGATTCTATCTTCGTTATTACTGGCTTTAATTATTCCTTTTTTGGTAGTTTTACGACCAGTTACATCATTGATTAGTTGCCAACATTTGGCATGTTGTCTTAATTTATTCGAATTTTCAATATCATAAACTGTTTTCTCGAGGTCATCACTTTCTATCTTATCATATGCTTCCTGTAGTTTTCTCTTGGTTTCTTGAAACATTTCATACTTTTCTTCTGTATTTGATAATACATACTTTTTATAAGCTTCATTTACATTATCACGAGGTATTGCAATATCTGGATGTCGAGATGGATTTTTATCAAGTTTTCGTTTCTTTGGTAATAGAGATTTACATGCTTCTTGATTTGCAAGAATAAAATTACCATATGTCTACACCTAATACCATCTAGGAACGCTAAAGAGTTCCTAGATGGTATTAGGTGTAGAAGTAGTATACATAATCACTTATCTATTAAGTATACACTCACAATATATTGATAATAATACATATTAATAATCGATAATAAGATCATTTAATAATTATATTTCCGTATTAAATATATAACAAATATATTAATTATCATATTTTGTGTTCAAAAAATGAATTTAAATTTAAATAAATTAATGATACACATTATAATAAATACAATACAATAAATATAATTAATTTTAAGATGTGTAGTTACTTGTATATATTTTAGGTTTAGATCAAATAATGTTTTTAAATAATAACCTAATACTACTTCAATATATCACCCTCGTATTTTAAATATATAAACTACTAATAATATACATTCAATTATACTACTACTTCTACTACTACTACTACTACTACTACTACTACTACTACTACTACTACTACTACTACTACTACTACTACTACTACTACTACTACTACTACTACTACTACTACTACTACTACTACTACTACTACTACTACTACTACTACTACTACTACTACTACTACTACTACTACTACTACTACTACTACTACTACTACTACTACTACTACTACTACTACTACTACTACTACTACTACTACTACTACTACTACTACTACTACTACTACTACTACTATCAATCAATCAATCAAAACGATTTATTTAAACACTGCAAATAACACACCAGGCGTTCTCAAGAGTGTAACAAAGCAAACAAACAAAAATAACATAATTGAATATAAACAAAATAATAATTAGTATTATTATAAACTGTACATTGCAAAATGCAATATTGGTTATTGATATATAAAAAAAAACCATATGATATAATGTCATATGGAAAATAAAACATATCAATAACATACATAACATAAATAACGTAAAAATAATAAATTAAGACTTTTCAATATTGAATAAATAACGTTTTAAATTAAATTTAAAGGTATCGTGATTAGGAATCATTCTTATTTTCAAGGGAAGAGAATTCCATAGTGGCGGCGCATAGTATTGAAAGGCTCTCTTGGAAGTTACTGGTTTCACTGATTTCTTGACTTGTAAGCAGTATACATCATTAGATGATCGAAGTTCACGACAGATAGGCACTTTAACTGATAGGCAAGTTCTAATATATGAAGGACCTGCAGTGAGTGATTTATGAATTATACATAGAATTCTATATTTGCTTCTATTAATATAGTTGAGAATATTAAGATTATGTTGACGCAATGTAACACTCGAGTGATCAAATAAAGGTTGTTGATAGATTAATCGTACTGCCGAATGATCAATTCTATAGATACATTTATTCAATTTTTTGGATAGACCTAAATATATCGAATTACAATAATTAGTCGACGAAAATACCATTGCTTTAATTAGCATCGTAGTGAGGTCTTTGCTAATGAACTTTCTTATATATCGTATATTATATAAATGAAAATTTGCTTTCCTGCAAACAGTTGACATATGATCATCAAAATTCAATTTATTATCAATAGTAATACCAAGATATTTAATTTTTAGTGATGGAATAATTCTAATATTATCAATAAATATATCAGTGAAGTTATTAAAGTTATGCGGTAAGTTCAGTAATTCAGTTTTAGAAGTATTAAGTAGAAGTTTGTTCATAAGTAGCCATTTATTCACTTGATTGGCACATTCAACTAGCTCATTATTCATGACCAATCTACTATTAACAGAATAAATAAGAATATCATCAGCATAGAGATGAAATCTTAATGTTTTAAATGATTTGATAATATTAGTTATTGGGTTCAGATATATAGAGAATAGTAGTGGACCTAAGACGGATCCTTGCGGAACCCCGTACTTAAATGATTGAGATTTAGAATAAGAGTTATTGATCTTAACAGTAAAGTTCTATTAGTGACAAATCCAATTAAGAAATCATGAGCAGTTGAAGATATACCAATGTCTAAAAGTCTATCTGAAAGGATATCAAAAGATAGCGTATCAAAAGCAGATGACAGATCTAGAAGTAGAATCTAAATTTTCTCATTTCTATCTAAAGATGTATATATATCATTTAGTATAAGAGTTATCGCAGTTTCTGTACTGTGGTTCTTTCTAAAAGCACTTTGTAAGTTACAGGATAAGTTATTAAAATCAATAAAAGTAGTTATCTGTTTAAAAACAATTTTTTCGAGAATTTTAGAGATTAAAGGTAGTTGAGCAATAGGGCGAAAGTTCGAGAGTTCATTTATATTAAGACTATTTTTCTTTAAAATAGGAGTAATAATAGAATTTTTTAAAATAGAAGGAATAACACCTGTAATAAGGGATTGATTAATGATTGAAGAAAAAAGTGGAGTGAGTGTGTTAGCTAAAGATTTCATCACAGTAAGAGGCAGAGAATCAGAGGTAGAAGCAGAAGAAGCCGTAACTAAAAGATTATAGATGTCAACATTAGAAGGGAGCGTAAAATAAGTAAGAGTAGGAGTTTGATTTAAATGAGTATTTTGAGAATTTTCAGAGGAATTATTCAAATAATTGTATTGATTTATAGAAGGGGATGACAATTTTATTTTAATGACTGAGTAAATAATATCAATTTTAGAAATGAAAAAATCACTAAAATTATTACATAAAATATCATCAGAAATATTAGGATAAGATTTGTGATGAGATTTACCTAGAAGAGAATTAGTGAAAGCATAAAGCTTGCCCATGTTATTACCACACTTTAAAATTTTATTTTTATAAAATTCTTTTTTAGTAGAAGTTATACTCCTTTTAAAAGATAATTTTAACTTTTTTAAATTTATCATGTTAAAAGATGTTGAGTTTTTATTGAACATTCTTTCAGCCTTTCTCATTTGGCGTTTGATATATAAATTATCATTCGAGAACCATTCATTAGTACGATCACTAACTACTTTATTTTTAGAAGGAGCATATTTATTCAGTAGAAAAGTAAGAATTTGATCTAAAAAAGATATAGATATATTGTTGAAATTGGAGCTAGTATGATACTTGATATCAGTACTAAAAGATTCATAATCAATATTGCGAATATTTCTGTAGCTAATCGTTCGATTTGAATTGCAGTTAATATTAACGTTCAGAATGAATGAAACAGCATAATGATCAGAAATAAGAAATTTAATTGGAAGAATTGTTAAATAATTTAGATGAAAACTAGAACTGATAATTAAATCAAGAATATTATTAGATATATGTGTCCTTTCAGATATATGTTGAGTTAAAGATAAAGATTGTAAAATATTATTAAAAAAAAGAGAGCAGCAGTATTATCAGATCCAATATGAAAATTGAAATCTCCTAAAATAACGGTATTAGTAAGAGAGATGTGGGAAACAAGTTCAAAAAAACAATCAATGAAAGAAGAATAAGCATTACTTGGAGGTCTATAAATTACAATTAATTTAAAATTATTGCAAAAATTTAATTTAAAGTTTGAAATTAAACATTCACTATTAGGTAAGTCAAATAATCTTGAATTGACAAGTTCAATACTTTTTTTATACAGTATACCTACTCCACCACCCGTACGACCACACACACGATTAGCTTGAATAAAATTATAATATGTTGATTTTAATGAAGAAATGACTGCACAGTCGTTTTCATTAAACCATGTTTCCGTTAATGCTATGATGTCATGATTAAATTCATTAATAAAATCAAGAATGAAAATCAAATTTGCCTTAACGGAACGAGCATTTATTAATGAAATTGTAGTTTGGTAGGACTTAGTAGACACATTTAGTCAAGCTGATTGTGGATCAGAAGATTTATTTTTGATATCACTTATATAACTATTAAATGATATTTTCCATTCATTAAATGTATTATCACATGGTATATAAGGATTACCACTCCAGTCAATTACATCAGAACCATCACTATTTATAATATTTCTTAATTCATATTTATTATTTCTTCGGTTTACAACACATTTATAACCTTGAATTAATTTGCTTTTTAAAGCATGGTAAGAAGTATGTTTGAATTGTTTAACTTCAGGTGTTAAAAAAGGGTGAACGAATACATTTTTGAAATCAGAATTTCGCAATAGATTAGTAGAAGATAATATTAGATCTCTAGAAAAGGTAGAATTCAGAGTAATAATGGCAGAACTAAAATGAAATTTAGCATTAATAATTATACTAATATCTAATTTAAATAATTGAAAATTTGATTGAAGATTATTCATATTATTATTTAGATGAGGTATATTATCAATAACTACTGTATTAGAATTATTATTAGAAGCTTGATTAAAATTAATATTTGTTTCTAATGAAGATTTTAGTTGAGTAGATAAATTAGAAATAGATTTCAGTGAGTCAGCATATGATAATTTCATATTATTATTATTGGAGTCATGAGTGGTAGTTTCAATTAGTTTTTTAATATTATCTAATTTATCATTAATACTAGTTAATTGTGGTAATATTAATGAATCATTTGATGCATTTTTATTGATAGGTACCGCTGATATGCAATTAGGGCATTTAAATAAAAAATTAACACAATTAAATATAGATTTAGCATAATTCGGAGGTGCTTTGGTTTTATTATTATGAGCTACCTGTACATCAATAATTTTAGCGTCATAGACGTCATAGAGACATAATATATGAATAATATTATTACAAAAAGTACATGTAATTGTATCTGATGAAGCAATTTTATTGCAGTGAAAACAATTACTAAGCATGATCAATGCCAACCATATACAAGTTAGCGCTAAATCAGATATAGTAATATAGACACTAAGCTGTGAAGAAGACAATCAGTTTCTCAGATCCATATATCCAGATGTATAATCGATGCTTAGGTAATACAATACTACTACTACTACTACTACTACTACTACTACTACTACTACTACTACTACTACTACTACTACTACTACTACTACTACTACTACTACTACTACTACTACTACTACTACTACTACTACTACTACTACTACTACTACTACTACTACTACTACTACTACTACTACTACTACTACTACTACTACTACTACTACTACTACTACTACTACTACTACTACTACTACTACTACTACTACTACTACTACTACTACTACTACTACTACTACTACTACTACTACTACTACTACTACTACTACTACTACTACTACTACTACTACTACTACTACTACTACTACTACTACTACTACTACTACTACTACTACTACTACTACTACTACTACTACTACTACTACTACTACTACTACTACTACTACTACTACTACTACTACTACTACTACTACTACTACTACTACTACTACTACTACTACTACTACTACTACTACTACTACTACTACTACTACTACTACTACTACTACTACTACTACTACTACTACTACTACTACTACTACTACTACTACTACTACTACTACTACTACTACTACTACTACTACTACTACTACTACTACTACTACTACTACTACTACTACTACTACTACTACTACTACTACTACTACTACTACTACTACTACTACTACTACTACTACTACTACTACTACTACTACTACTACTACTACTACTACTACTACTACTACTACTACTACTAGTACTACTACTACTAGTACTACTACTACTACTACTACTACTACTACTACTACTACTACTACTACTACTACTACTACTACTACTACTACTACTACTACTACTACTACTACTACTACTACTACTACTACTACTACTACTACTACTACTACTAATACTACTACTACTACTACTACTAATACTACTACTACTACTACTACTACTACTACTACTACTACTACTACTACTACTACTACTACTACTACTACTACTACTACTACTACTACTACTACTACTACTACTACTACTACTACTACTACTACTACTACTACTACTACTACTACTACTACTACTACTACTACTACTACTACTACTACTACTACTACTACTACTACTACTACTACTACTACTACTACTACTACTACTACTACTACTACTACTACTACTACTACTACTACTACTACTACTACTACTACTACTACTACTACTACTACTACTACTACTACTACTACTACTACTACTACTACTACTACTACTACTACTACTACTACTACTACTACTACTACTACTACTACTACTACTACTACTACTACTACTACTACTACTACTACTACTACTACTACTACTACTACTACTACTACTACTACTACTACTACTACTACTACTACTACTACTACTACTACTACTACTACTACTACTACTACTACTACTACTACTACTACTACTACTACTAATACTACTACTACTACTACTACTATCAATCAATCAATCAACGATTTATTTAGACACTGTATTATAATTCGTGATGCATTCTCTCAAGTGTATAACAAAAACACATGGAATATAATAATAGAAATATAAACGAGTAATGAATAAACAAAAATAAAAAAAACATAAATTTAACTAAGATTGGTCTTCTCTTTTGAAATAAGATACTTCTTTAGGGCGGTTTTGAAGGTCTGGTGATTACTTGTAGATATAATAGTAATTGGTAACGAATTCCAAATTTCAGGCGAGCTGTATAAGAATGCTCTTTTCGACAATATAGAGACGTTTCTCATTTCAAATCTCAGACGATGTTGATCAGTAGTTGAGCGTAGAGACCGTCTAGATAATTTTTGAGTGAGTAAATCTCGAAGGTATATAGGAGTATTATAGAGTAAGGTTTTATGAATTATACATAACAGTTTAAACTTACTTCTATTTATAGTATTTAGAATACCTAAATTTAATTGGCGCATGGTAATACTCGAATGATTTTTAAGAGGTAGTTTAAAAAGTAACCTAATAGCAGCATGATCAATGCGTTTCATTTTCATTAAAGATTTTTTAGATAAACCAAACAATATCGAGTTACAATAGTCAACAGTCGAAAAAACCAGAGATCTAACAATAGACTCGGTTAAATCTATAGATATTTAATAAAATATTTCCTAATAAATCTAATATTATACAAATGGAAGTTTGCTTTCTTACAAATAGAATAAATATGCTCATTTAGAGTGAGTTTGTTGTCAATAGTGACGCCAAGGTAGATAATTTTAGATGAAGCTGCGATGATATGATTAGCTATATTAATAGATGGAAAGGAAGATATATAAGAAGGAAGATTTAATAATTGAGTCTTAGTCATATTTAGGAGTAGCCTATTAGATAGAAGCCACTTGTTGACTAAATTTGCACACGAGGATAGCTCATTGCAACTACTATCTATATTTGTTATGGAGTAAATCATAATATCATCAGCGTAAAGATGAAATTTAAGAGTCTTAATTTATTTATTATGTTTTCTATTGGTTGTATATAAATTGAAAAGAGCAAGGGACCTAAAACTGATCCTTGAGGAACACCAAAAAGTAGAGAGCTAGGTTCAGATATAGAATCATTTATCTTAACTGCCGTAGATCTATCAGTGAAGAAAGAAGTCAACCAATTCAGAGCTAACGATTCAATACCAAGACTAGCTAATCTAAGAGATAAAATATCAAAACTTAAAGTATCAAAATCAGACGACAAATCTAATAGCAGTAGCTGAATCTTAGAACCAGCCTCAATTGCAATAAATATATCATTTAAAATATAATTTATGGCAGTTTCAGTACTATGATGTGATCTAAACCCACTCTGATATTTGCATGACAGGTTATTAGAATTTATGAAAGTAACCAGTTGTTTTGCAACAATTTTTTCAAAGATTTTAGAAAATATAGATAGTTTAGATATCGGTCTATAACTAGAAAAATCCTCAACATTATAAATAGTGTTTTTAAGAATGGGAGAGATGATTCCATGCTTGAGTTCATCAGGGAATATACCAGTATTGAAAGAATTTTCAATAATAGTAGATAGTACAGGCGTAAGATGGCTAGCAATAGATTTAAAAATATCTATTGGAAGGGAATCAAGGGGAGATGAAGATTTGGCAGTATAAATTAAGTTGAATATATCAGGGTTAGGAGGAGTAATGAATGTATTGAGGTATATACCGTTAGGTGTATAAAGGTTAGAATAATCGTTATTATGATCAACTTGTGGTAATAAAGAAAGTGTACTAGATATTGAATTATACATTTTTTCGATTTTTAAGGTGAAATAATTACTAAATTTTTGACATAGTAAGTTATCAATAATGTCAGGGAGAGAATTGTTTTTCTTTGATTTCCCCAATAGAGTGTTTGCTAATGAATACAATTTTCTTACATTATTTCCACACGAAATAATTTTATTCTTATAGTAAGAAGATTTAGCTGCATGCACCCCTTTTCTAAAAACATGTTTGGACTCTTGAAAATCTATTACATTTGTATGTATCTGATTTTTTTAGAAATTTACGCTCGCAACGCCTCATTTCCTTCTTTAACATAATGGTGTCATAATTAAACCATTTTGAGTTAAGTTTAGAAGGATTTATAAATTTCGTTTTAATCGGCGCATATTTATCAAGGAGACCACTAAGAATTTGATTAAGGTTATTTAGAGAGACGTTTTTATTTGATAATTCAATAGCAATAAGTAATTCAGAACAAAATGAAGATAATGGGAAGTTTTTTAAGTTTCTATGAGATATTTTTATTTTTCCTGATTTTGGTAAATGATTATTTATAAGAATTTCTGATTCAATTGCAAAGTGGTCAGAGATGAGGTAGTTAATAGGAAATATTTGTATTTTATTTTTTAAGAAAGTAGGTAGAATTATAAGATCTAATATATTTTTAGATATATGAGTGTTACAATTGTTGTTACAACTTAAGTTATTAATTGAGTTAGATACATTGAGTTCAAGAGATTTAAGAAAGCAATGGCATAAACATCACTACTCCAAAAATGAAAATTAAAATCACCTAGAATGAAAGGATTTTCTAGGGAAATAGAGGAGATTAGTTCATAGAAAGCATCAAAGAAGAGAGAAGAAGAGCTATTTGGGGGACGATAAATGAGAATGATACGAATATTAGATTGATTAATTTTGAAAGAATTTATAATACATTCACTAGTATATAATAGTAGCGATTTGGAGCTAGTGAGTTTTATATTATTTCTAAATAATACCCCTACTCCACCTCCAGAGCGACCATCGGGGCGTGGAGAATGGATAAAATCATAATTATTCGACTTTAATTGTACAATAACTGAGCAATCATTTACACAAAGCCACGTCTCAGTGATAGCCACGATATCAGGATTTGTATTATTTACAAAGTTATTAATGAAAACTAAATTTGACTTAATAGAGCGAGCATTAATTAAAGACAGTTTAATATTAGTAGAATTTTTATTTTGTAAGCGTCATATTGTAGAATCAGCAGATGGAGTAATAATAGGTGATTGATTAGATACAGGAGAGTTAGTAGTAGATAGAGAAAGTATATAATTATCAAAAGAGATTTTCCATAGATCTAATGTTTCTTCATTTGGGATGTAAGGACTTACGTTCCAATCTATTTTTGATTTACCATTTTTTAAGGTTATTGTACGTATCTCATAAGTATTTGTGATCCTATTAAAGACACATTTATTATTTTCCAATTTACCAGTTATTTGAGCGTGGTATGCTAGTTTCTTAAAAAGTAGTTTATCTTCAGATAGGTGAGGTCTGATAAATATATTATTAAATTTAGAATATTTTAATAGAAGTAAAGATGTTAAAAAAAGGTCTTTAGAAAAAATAGAATTTAAAGTAAGAATAATCGATTTAAATTTAAACTTCACGTTCGTAACTGAATTAATATCAGTTTTGAGATGACAGCATAAAGATTTTAGAAATGACATATTACTATCATTTGTATTAATATTTTCAATTATAATTACGTTAGAAGAAACATTAGAGGTATTAGGTAGGCTAGTAGGACGTACTTTTTCATTCATACTTATCAAACTTATCAGAAATATTCTTAATTGATCTAACCGAGTCAGCATAAGACTTAGTATTAGATAGACTATGGGTTATTAGTTTCTCAATATTTTCAAGTTTATCGGAGATATTACTTAGTTGATGAGGGGTTGCAATAGGAACAGTTCAATACGCGACTTAAAACTAGGTTGACAGATGTTGCAGACAAATATAAAGTTATTTCTATTAAAAATAACTTTAGCATAATTTGTTGCTGACTTAGTTTTATTATTATGATATAATTGAGAATCAATACATTTAGCATCATAGAGGCACATGAAATGAATAGTTTTGTTACACCCAAAGCAGTCAATTGCATCAGAAACTATAGATTTCAAGCAATGAAGGCATTGTGATGACATAATCGAAGTAATATATATATGTATTAGATCTGTATATGCTAGTACTATGTATACTCATAAAGTATAAAATAAAGATTAACTAAACTTTCAGAAAGAGGAGGTAGTAGACGACTACATCATAAGCTTGATCCGAAGGAGATCCCCGGATTCAGATCACGAGTTGGCAGAATGATCAATTTTTCCCAATTGGGTGGTAGGATGTACGACGTACATTGTACATTGTACATTGTACATCGTACATCGTACGTCTACCAAAGCAAGGACACCAGAGGATGATCCTTCAGTCAGGTGATACAGGTCATGGTGCACCTTCTATCTTGTTATATGCAGGCGTATATGTAGGCGTATACGATCAGGTTTACATGTAGTGCATAGGCACACTACTACTACTACTACTACTACTACTACTACTACTACTATTACTACTACTACTACTACTACTACTACTAATTTAAATTAAATTATGTAATCTATTATTTATTTTATTCCTATAGGAATATATATATATATATATATATATATATATATATATATATATAGAAATAACGTAGATAATATCTAATAGATACGTAGGTTACATTAGTAAGTAGCCATAAGTTCACTATGGTGTAAATTAGTTTAAATCACTGAAATAAAGTTAAGGATGTGTGATAAGTATTCTTATAGAGTGGAAATTGTTTCATCAATTTAACAATTCATTTTATTGGTTGAAAAATGAAAACTGGTTTCGCCATCTAGTGGATGTTTTACCCTGCCCGTATTAAAACAACCTGGCCCGTATTACAAACATTGTTTGCAATACGGGCCGGGAACATTTTCGACGATACATAACAGTATTACAAAATTGAAATTGTAATGTTATTGACGTTTATAATATCTAAATCGTGATAAAATTTCATTAATTTCTCATCGTAAATAAAAAAGTTATTTGATGACATAAAAAGTGGCCCGTATTAGACATAATTCCCCATATATTATAATTAACATTCTAATGAATATTATTTATTATATCTATATATTATACCTATAGTTTATTATAATGAAAATAAGTTTTAGTTACCATATGTAAAATAAAAAATTCAATAATATATGATATTAAATTAGTATCATAGTACCTACTACAGTTTGTGATTTCATAATATATTATTTGTATTGGTTTAATAATTATTTAGATATCAAATCAATAATTACAAAGCATAACGTTGATAAATATGTTGATCAATGTAGGATCAATGTATACCTATCTATAATTATATATATTTAATTTATGCAATTAAAAAATAAATATTTATAAAATAATCTCTTATTTTTATTCTACATTTTTTGAATGTCCCTTCGAAGCTGATCGAGTTAGATGAATTAATGAATGAATGACATCAGTTTATAGACATACGACATACTATGTATATCATACGTCTATGGAGGATCAGTGAAAGCCTAGGCTTTATTTGGTCGATACCTCCAATATGTTCATGTACAGATTACAATATTAGTAAAAGTAATAATATAATAATAACGATTCATGTGTTAGCATTCATTGTAATAAAATAGAAGATACATATATATATATATATAAATTAATAAAAATAATAAAACACTGTTCATGAACATAAGTTATAATCATATTACAATCCATTACATTAAAGTAAATAATAAAATAAGATAGGATAAATAATAAATAATAAATAATAAAATAATTGTATAATATTAAAATGTATTAAAATATATATTAGTAAAATATGTCAATTGACAATATTTAGAACTTATCAATAAAAATAGTACATTATTATAAATATGTGTAAAATAAAAATATCTAAAAGTATGTTATAAAATTAAAACTACTAAACAAAAATTAATCATTTTTCAATAAGACGTGCAATGGCGCCACATTCCTGTCAAATTACAGATGACTAATAATACCAATAATAATTAAAAAAAATATTTAAAACAATAAACGAAACAAGATGTAAAACAAATATAAATATTAAAAATAAATAAATATTAAAATATATAAAATATATAAAAAAAAAACTAATATTTACTTATAAATGAATATTTTAATGTTTTTTTTTAGAATAAATACATGTTTAGTCGTGTTTTAATAAATTACGCTACAATTACGATTACGATATAGGATATAAATAAATAACGTAATAATAATCATAATTCGATGAATGGCGAAATGCATATCGGCCCAAAAATCGTTTAAGGGCGGGTGGGAGTGGGGGCGGGCGGGCAGGGTAGTCGTGTTTTTATCGTTATACTAACGGGGTGGGTTGGGTTTTGGGTTGGGTTTGGGTTTCTAGCTAGCTAGCTATACAGTTCGTATACCTACCCCGATGTTGTTATGGTTATTTTCTCCTCGCCTATAGAATAGGTCAGCTGTCGGGGGAGGAAGGGGGAAGGAAGGGGATTGTGGTATATATATTACCTACATTATTAATATTCTTTTTTCGTAAAAGATTATTAAACATTAATTCATTATATAACTTTGGTCCTTTAAAAAATATTTTTTAATTTATTTGATTTCATAAGTGGTAATATAAATTTATTTTTTAGTTTATTTAACTTGAAATATGAGTTATAATCTAATTTATATTTATTATTTAAGAAATTATAGATTAATAATGTCTTTCTATATATAATTAGATCTTCAAATTTTAAAATATTATTTTTTTTTTAAAAAGGACCAGTATGTGTTAAACGTATTAATGGTAATTTTGATTTATCTATTATTTGTTTATTAATAATTCTTATAACTTTTTTCTGTAACATAATTAATTTTGTAATATTTGATTTATAAGTATTTGACCATACTTCAATCCCATATGATAAATTAGATAAATATAACGAATTATATAACAAAATTAAATTTTTTGTATCCAAAAAAGATATTTTATTTATAGTAGGTAAACTTTTATTAAACTTTATTTATAGTACCTATATATAATTTTTGACAATTTATTTGATAAATAATTTATATGTTTTTTGTAGGTCATTTGGGAATCTAAGTAGATCCCAAGAAATTTATAATTATTAACTATATCGATTTTAATGTTATCTATTGTTATATCTTTTATTATACCAGAATTTATATATGGCAATATTTTTGTTTTTTCGATATTTAGCTTAAGCTCATTTATATCAAACCATTTTTTTAACTTATCCATGTAATATTGCAAATAATATGTTAATAATGTATCATTTTCAGCAAATATAGTTATAGATGTATCATCTGCATATAAATTGATATTAAATTAAATATTATTTACTTGTTCATTATTAAAAATATTTGATATGTCATTTATAAAGATAATAAATAGTAGAGGTCCCAGAACAGATCCTTGCGGCACTCCATATCTAATAATCTTTCTAGATGATAGAGTATTATCAATTCGTGTTATAATATTTCTATTTGTAAGATAACTTTTAATAAATAAATTGGTATCACCTCTAAACCCTATACATTCCAATTTAGCAAGTAAAATATCATGATCAACCACATCAAATGCTTTCTTGAGATCTAAGAATATAGTAACCTACTTTTTTTTTGAGAGAGTTTATGTAAAATGAAATTCTGAATATTTAATAATGATAAGGTTGTATTTGATCTGGGAACAAAACCATATTGATTTTTGTTAATAATATTATGCTTAAATATATATTTTGATAATCTATTAAAAATATTTTTTCAAAAATTTTAGATATTTGTGGTAGTAATGAAATTGGCATGTAATTGGATATTTGTTGTTTATCATTAGTTGTATATAAAGGTTTAATAATTGCAATTTTCATATTGTCAGGAAATGTATTTGTTTGGATACTTAAATTAAATATCTTTTTTAATGGTTCTAAAATATATTGAATAATATCTTTTATTAAGGTCATGATTATTTATATCTAATGATCTTTTTGATTTAATATCCTTAGTCACTTTAAGTAGTTCATCATTGTCAATTGGTAAAAAGTAATAACTCTTCAAATTATTAGATAACAATTCTTTAAAATCATTTTTATTTATATTATTAATTGAGTTCTTTATTTTACTTCCAATGCTCAAAAATTACTTCCTACTCATTAAATGCATTACATTGTTCGTACCTTTCATTTATTTTAATATTATTATCTATGAAAGTATTTGGATAATCTGAGTCTGTAGGTTTTATTATTTTATTAATGACTTTCCAATTTCCTTCTTGTGTATTTACAGTAAAAAGATTTTTATAGTAAATATTTTTTTAAATTTTAATATTTTTATTAATTTAATTTTTTAATTTTTTATATTTATTTTTAAATAATTATTTTTAATTTTTTTATATTTTAATTATTCATATACAAGGACAATTGTTAATTTTATATTTTGTATATAATTTATTTTTCTTTTTTAATTTATTATTTAGCCATGGATTAACATTGTGATTCAATTTAATTCTTTTTTTAATAAAAGGACAGTGCTTATTAATACCAAAGATCGTCCGAAGGAAAGATGTCTCACTTTGATCAAATTTATGAAATTAATGAACAATTGCTCCACCTATAGTACGGAATGGATTTTTAAATTCTATTTATAGTTTATATTTGTTTACATGTTAATTTGAAAAATATATGACTTTTATAAATGAAAAATTACGTACATTTGTGAATACAATAAATATTTAATTCATAGTGTTTGTTTTAAGAGTATAACATTATTTTATAATTAGAACTAGTTTTCTTAAAATATACATCCATATTCGAGAAATATTATAAATCACTAGGTCCATTTTCAATGTAAAATTACACTTATTTTGTAACATGCAAGTATTTGAAATTTGAAAATATTAATATTAAATTTAATTTATAATAATATTATATTTAACACGGATCCAAATGAGAAGGTAAATATTTTATAAATATTACATATTCATTATACTAATCTATATATTATGTTAAGTTATGTACATACGTTATAGTGCTAGTATAACATTACATCATTTATTAAATGTTTTAATACATTTTATTTATAAATAAATATTATATTATTATACTTAATTATTAAATAATGATCATAATAGTTAATAAATATAATGTTTAAGGTATTTACTAATTATATTATAATATTTATTATATATTTTATATATATTAAATATCTATATGCTACACTGTATAAGTTATACAGTGTATCGAATATGGCCCCGTTTGTTTTGATTACGATTTATGAGATCACATTTAAAATACTCGATTTGGCAGTTGATATACTAGTAATACTAATAATACTAGTAATACTAATAATACTAGTATACATTATAAAATTATATAAATAATAAAATGTAGTATATATTATAATTATTATAATGATATATATATATAAAGTAGTCTTTATTTTGATTATTAATTAAATAGAATACATGTACATGCTGTAAAATATATTAAATTTGAACTAGATATTCTACATATTACATTCAAAATAGTAACATTTTGTACGCATTTTATTGACGTGTGGTGGGCTTCGCACCCAAATCAATAAATTATATAAATCTCACGACTAATTAGCGATTGCCAGCTATATGGAAAAATATATCTTTGCTGTTATTTTTTTTATACATGTCATATAATAAAGTTCATTATATGTTATTGATACATGAGATCCAATAGGCTATATTATATATATATATATATATATCATATTCACACTGTATATGGTATACATTAAATTAAAATATATAGTGAATCCATGCAAAAAATGCTTATGGTGTAGATGGATTATATCGAAGTTGGATACCTAGTTAATTTTGGTTTCTCCTTCTGGTGTTAAAACTAGATTTAGTATCTCTATATCATTTAATATATAGTATATGTGATACGTATACATGTTATTTTAAATGTCTAAATATTCAAATTTAATAAATATAAATATCGTATATGAATAAACTGAATAAATTCATTTTGATATTTACATATTGGAATATTTAATAGTTAAATACAAGACTTCTGTATTTAATTATTGTTATATAATGTTATAATTACTATATATGTATCTTATGTATATATTAATATCATTGGATATACAATAAACGGCGTGCGACGCATGTGCGCCTAGTACCTGGAATATTCTCACGAATTCCTGTATAGCCGTCTCACATGACCGTCCCGTGCGTAGATAAATAGCTATATAAATGTAACAGCCCATCGCCATATGTATGGCACTTACTGTAGTCTAATACATAATGTAATAAAGCCTTGACTCTCCTTCCAACAACTTAATATAGTAACAGTTTTGAGATCAATGGGGTAATCCCTGCAATCGTAGATAACTTGTTATTGACGTTCAGATAACTCAAATAATAGCTCTTTAAGAATCTCTATATTTATCGTTACAGCTCGACCACTACACAGCGCATTCATGATAACCACAGATGCCTGACTGATGTAGTGCCTGATATACCTCATACCACACGTCCAAGATGTAACGAGAACCAGAAAGTCGTTAAGCTAACGAGTAACGGTCAGAAGAATAACAAGAATCTGTCAGCGGGGGAAGCTTCGGCTCACCCTGTACCTGCCCACTCCTATACCCTGCTGGTGTACACACCCACAGAGCATGTCCACTACTCGAACCAGCCCCTCGACTATCACATGACCTTATCGTATCAACTCGTTGCCACTGTCCCAGTAGTTACTAACAGTAAAGCGATCGCTCCTCAACAAAGAAACTATCCAGCCGCTCACAGTGAAATATTGGCGTCGATACATCGGATTCCGACACATAATATATCGTATAATCCCTATAAGAAAGTGGGTTACCATCAAAATCAATACACTGATGTTAAATTCTTGAAGAAGCCTCTATCAACTTCAGAAGTTCATTAATTTGTCACCTCTAAACAATATCAGAATGCCAATTATAATGCAAATTACATATTGAGTTAACAACATCAGCATCAGTAATAATAACAAAAACAATAACAACAGTTACTAAATAAACAACTCCAACAACAAGAACGGCAAGAAATAAAAATAAAACTAGCGCAACATTAGCACAAATTTAAACAAATTCAACAAGAATTACCATCAAAACAATCAATACATCAGAAAACCACTCTCCTCAAAAATCAAATAATACAAAAATATCACCAAAGAGCATTACAAACAACAACAATAGCAGCACCAAAATTTGCTGCAAAGATAATCAGTTCTTCAAAGAATCCAGTACACAACCATTAATACTCAATAACCGAGACAGTTACCACAGTCGTTGCAGAATTCCCTGCTATAAATGTTCCCGCTGCACTCCACCTACAAGTAGTTGTGGATATTTTAAGAGAAAACCAATACGAATACAATAGGCAAGTCCTCTAATTACAGCGAGGCCACCCTTACTCATCTCCAATCACAACACCAGTGACATCTAATCAATCTTCCATTCCTATTATCATGACCGACCTAACTCAAATACAAAATTTTAATTTAACTACTAACACCTCATCCACAGAGTCTGTAATACCACTACGACGAAGCCTGCAAATTCGACGACAAATGGATCGATGCACTCCATGATCACTGCTGACTCCCCGAGGAAGGAGCTGAATGGCACAAACACCACAAGTAGGTTTCTATTATTGGAGTCTGTCACTTGATCTATTATATATTTAGTTATCCTCCCACGTTTCTCCACCCGGGAGAAAGGGGTGATGTTATATATATTGATATATTGAATATATATGTTATATATATATATATATTAATATATATATATTGTACTGGTATAATTACTAAACGTGTATCATATGTATTTCTTACTATCATTCGCTATACAATGAACAGGGTGTCACTTACTATAGTATAAAGCCTTTACTCTATTTCCAACAACTTAACAATTATCTTTGATAATTAAGCCACGCCCAAGTTTAATATGATAATTAACTCGGTAGCCAACTTCGCTATACCCGGTTTAGATTATATATTACTACTATTATATTTAATATATAATAATCATATAAAATATAGAATAAATATATAATATTTATTACTAATATTATAATAAATATAAAGTAATACTATACTATTTATGGTAGCCAAAGACCGGCATACGAAACAGAGGGAGAAAACTCAAAATATTCATAGACATCTTAAAGAACTGTGACTGAAGAAAAAGACGAATTACGAACACTGATGACAGACAGAAAAGGATGGAAAGTAATTACAAGATGGTCAAGTGAGTAATCGACTAAAGTAAGTATGTAACAGTATACTAAATATAGATTAATCTAAATTATATGTAGACTATAAATGGTTACAGCCAACTAAATTTAATACTTCTTATAGTTCTATAGAGAGGGTTAGTTGATATTAAATTATTATATTACTAATACCTAATCGTCAATTTATTATACTTTGTATATAAACTCATTCATTACACATCACAAACACGTAAGTGTTATGCATGATACACATGTAGCTTCATACTCTGACATAAGAGACATATATAGTCTATGTTAATCTATAGTCGGTTACTATATATTTAATTTCCTATATATTACGCTCTTATTTCATATATTATTAATTGGGAAGTCATATATTATAGAGAAACGATTATTTATCTGATTCATTTATTTGTGTTATGAAGGGGATTTACTCCCCAACACCACCACCCAATAACAATATCATCCTCCTACACACAGTCACTTTAGGACCGACTTCAGATACTGTAATCCTACGCTGAAGCTCCAGAATAGGCACCTTCCGACCGCTTCGCCATGTAATCTCTCTTCTTTGGGAAGAGTGGATGTTATATTATATATATATATATATATATGTATCAATCTTGTTATATTATCATACCAAAGCACGCATACCTAGTATCTTGTAAATATGCACGCACATTCCTGCTTAGCCGTTTCGCATGACTGCCCTACTTGAAGACGGCTGGTTATATATAGTGAACCGCCGCTGTATATAACCAGTCCTTTAATTCGCCCCAATAAAGTACATAAGTCTTGATGCTCTTATCTATGCATACAGGCATACGCCTTATGCCTACACATAACTAGTATGTTATAAACACATACAATACATATTATATATATATATGTATACATACCCTATACATCCATTTCACCAACATAACATAAAGTTTAGGATATTTACATTGATATCATAGATAATGTATATAGAAATAGTTATAATATATCTATTATTAATACATACTTTTATTAGTTTGCATATTTATTATTCTAGATCTGGCCTCCAATTGAGAAAAGGTAATATTTTCCAGACTCAATCAAAATACTTCGTTATCATCTTCACAATTTCAGTTTATAATCGATGATAGTATTTTATCAACCATTACCTGGGAATTAATATAATTCATTATTATTATAGTAATTTCATAATTCATTTTTAAACTGTAAAAAAAATATGTTTGCCATTTAAATACAAATATTTAGATATTAAAACATTTACCTGTCGTAATGTCTGCCTAAATTTCTTTGTATTTGGATTATCACAATGGAAAGTATTAAATATTTATATTATTATAATTTTATTAACTTAGTTCCATTTCCTTTAACATGAACTCTTATTTGGGTTTTTATAAAGTTAAATAATCTTTTTGATACATCATTTTGTAATATGATTTAATTCTTCTTTTGGGGATTGTTTTAATATATTTTTCTTTTACTCTAGGCTTTCTTATTGTAACTTCTAATAATCATTACATTTTATTTAAAATTAATAAGTAATATACATACATAAAACAGATATATTAAATTATGATAACATTATTTAAAATTTTAAATAGAAATATCCAGCTTGATTTCATTCGTTATAAATTACTTAACATTATTAACAAATAGACACAATCAAGCATATATTAATAGTAATAATAGTTTCAATATAATGTAATGCTTGTATATGCATATTTAGATTAAATATTTTATATCATAATAATTTAAAAACTAAATATATTATTGATTTATATGGAATTATAAACTTATTAAAATTGTGTGGTTCTAAAGAGAACCGATTGTTTATGAAATTAAAAAAATGTATTTAGTAATACATTTATTGTCTTCTATTACTGATTGTTTAACTAATTATCCTGAAATTTAAAATAATTAGATACTCCAGTATCGGGATGAATATGCTTTGAATGTGTTAGCGTATGATTGCCTCCGCGTATTATGTCATTTCTTATCTTCATTTCTAATATTCTTTTATACTTTAACTGCTTTCTTAGATTTTACCTAGTTATTTAATCATGCTAAAATGAGAACACATAGGAAAATTATAGGCAAAAAAATAGACGAAGATTACTTAAATATAAATAATAGTAGATTATATTATTTAGTATATAATTTTGATTATAATGATGTGGATTGTGTGAATTCGTTTATATGTATGAAAATATTATATAATATATATTAGAATTATAATACATATATATATATATATATATATATATATATAGTGATCTCGTATGAAATGATTTCAATTTGTTTGATGATTTTGTTATAGGTGTAAATGCTACTATTCATAAATATTAGTTTACATTGATATATATATATTATCATTTCACACACGATCACTGGTATTCTATAAAGTTGATGGTAAATATTATTTATTAAATATAGATAAATTTGCACAATGATATATAATTTGTTATGTTAACTAATTAATTATATTATGTTTATATAAATATATATAAATCACGAAGCTTTCAACCAGGGGTTCCGCACTAAACTATGCACATTTATCAAATAAAATAAAAATTGTCTACTAAGCACAATATTTGATAGATTCACTTCGTGATATAATGCAGCTAAAAATAACAGAAAAATAAAATCAAACAACCCTAAAATACCAATCCGTAAATATATATATATAACAAATATTATGTGCCTAGTTACATGAGGTTCATTGAGTGGGTACCATACAAATTATTCATCTGAAATATAGTAAATATATTAATTTAATAATTATATAGGAATATATATATATATATATATATGTATAATACCTTATATGTCATAGTAAATTATTCACCGAGTAGTGAATTCGTGTTTTAGGATTATGGTCAAAAACTTAAATGACCGCATACATTCATCGGCTTATCATTAAAATATATATATATACAAATATTAATGTTTGTAAAAACAAACATACGCTATTGTAAATTCACTAATTCGAATATACAATTTTCCAGCGTTTAAATTGCGCATTAATCGCGAAGATTTTTTACTAGGTACCGTGTTTTATATATATATATACATACATATCATAATACTGTATCTTATATATTAATATACTATTATATACACCCGCATCGTTTACTTCAACTCTCGGTTAGAAAAATGACATGTTGGGGGTGATGTCACTAAGTAAATGTATATTATAAATATGTTATTAAATTAAATTAAATTTACTTTAATATAAATGTACATAAAATAAATTTAAAACTTAAAATTAAATTTTATAAATTAGTAAATTTATATTATAAATATTCATGAATCTCGAAGCAGGTGCCGATTATTATTATTAGAATGTCAGAGTTCAATGTTTATTTTTTGGTTGTGTGATTTCTTTGGTTTGGTTTGATTATGCTGTTTTTTTAGCTGCATTATTATAATGATTATATAGCTGCCTATCAACTATTGTGTTACTATAAACTATCTTACAATGCGTATAATATGAGGTAATGTATATATATATAAATACAGCCCACCTTGAATTCTGACATTATTATAATAACAATCGGCGGCCCGATTTGAGATATTTCTAAATATTTAAATAAATAACACTATTATATAATATATATATATATATAAGTATATATAATTAACCGTATGTAAAATGAAATGTATATATGTTTATAAATATATTAGTAACATAATTAGAATTATAATTAAATTACATTTAATTTACTGTAAAATAAATATTATATTTAATACAAAAAGTACTTCCTATAAACTTTATAATAAAGTAATAAATTTACTATAATATAAATGTACATAAAAGTACTTATAAAGTAGTATATTTTAATATACCTATGAAATTAAAGTACACTAGTATATATATATAATTAACATTATTTAAAATAAAATATATATATATTTTTAAATAATATTTTATAAATATATTTAAATTACAATTCTGAATATAATATTAAAAATATGCAAAGATATTAAACCACGACAAGTAGTGCCATCTACATTATGGAAGTACCGAAATTTAAATTTATTTCACGCAAATAGATACAAGTGGCATATCTTTACTTTGTAGTATCTTTGTTAATACTCTTAGTCACAGACTTTGAGGGGGGAGCCCCCTTCAAAGTATGTGCTCTTAGTTAATATATGAATAAATGTATTGTATAGTTCACAACAATTCTGATTATTTAAAATTGTATTCCAATGTATTGTACCTAGTTCTAATTTTAGATTATATAAATTTAATTCATTAATATTTTGTGAATACGTATATTGATTCTTTTAACAAATAGATTATAATTAAAAATACAAAATATTAATGAATGATCGCTAATATCTTTATGTATTACACCTTGTATTACATCAGAACAATTTGTAAAAATATTGTCTAAACTTGATATTGAATTTTGGGTGATTCTTGTGGGCATATCAATTATATTAGATATACCTAATTGGATCAATATATTTTTAAACGAGTTAGATAATACAGTATTATTTAATAAATTAATATTATAATCACCACAAATATACATTTCTCTACTTATATATTTATGAAATAAGTTAAACAATAAATTAATAAAATCATTTCCGTTATAATCAGATGATATAATTTTAAAATCATTAGAATTAATAATTATTTTAATTGATATAATATCAATATAATCCATTATAGAACAAGAAAGGTCTTCAATTATGCAACATTCTATCAGTTTACTAACTAATATAAGTACACCTCCGCCTCTCTTTTTATTGGATAATATTCTATTTTTTATAAAAATATTATAATTAGGGAAATATATATCTGGGTAATCTTTATCAGTAAGCCATGTTTCCGTTAATATAATTATATCAGGTTTATGGGTCAAGTTATCAATAAATATTAATAATTTATTTATATTTTTATTAAAACTTAGTATATTTAATAATATCATTGATAGGCTTGTATCTTTATAATGTATTTCATTATATTCATCTATATTTAAAATATTCATTTATATTTATAATATTTTGTTATTGTATTATAGATTTTTTTATCTGTATTATTATATTTTAATTTAAATTCATTGTTTATAAATTGAACTTTACAAATAGTATCTAATTTAAATTTGGCTTTAGCTATTTTAAAACATTCTTTCTTTTGAATAAGTTGTTCTATACTATATTCAATAGATATTCCTACTTTATTAAAAGATGAATTTTTTAATTTATATGCATTTCTGATTAATATTGATTTCGATTCTTCAGAATCAAGTACAATTTTCATCGGTCTATTTTTAGATAAATTTGTTATATCATTTTTATTAAATTTACCAATTCTATGGAATTTATTTATTTTTATATTTTTATTTTTTATCAGATACTATATCTATAATATTTGATATAGATTTAAATTCAGAATTTTCTTTAGAATTTGTGTCATTAAATATCTGTTCTTTTACATTGTATAGAATAATAGTTTTTTTATACAATTTACATTATTAGTTTCAGATATATAAGTTAAAGCATCCATGGTTTTAATGAGAGCCGATAATTTATTTACCACAATTTTATAGGAATCACTTCTAAATATTATTGTAAGCCATAATGTAATGGTTATTATGGGGATTGAACCTGTATCATACTACTTGTGTGTCTGACGCCTTAGCCAACTGAGCAATACCTGCAGATATATATATATATATATATATATATATATTGAATATACCATGAGATGTAAAACTAATATAAATAAGATATTTCATGTACTATGTAAGCTGAATTATGTTAATTTGCCTAAGTGAACCGATAATCTCATTGACTAATAATGTTGATGAATGTGTTATATTATAGATATTGTTTATTATAAGAAAAGAATGTATTAATAAAGATATTTCACACATTGATATTGAAATTATAACACAAATAGAAACGTATTATAAAATTGATATATGTGTGTTCATATATCATTAATATATATAATTGTGTATAAAAAGAGTGTGTAAGTGTTGCACCAGGACACATGGTCAGTTGTCAGTTGTGCAGATACATCGGTAGTCCACGCTACAAAACTTAATCACAAACGTTGAGGAATCATCACCATTGCGAAACTTTCACATTTGCAAATATTCGTAATCAGCGAATAAGTTTGATCCATACAAAAAGAGCGATTACACCCAGATGTTCACGTAAAGTGTGCTTCACTCTCAGACTAAGCCCGTCACACCCGTAGTATCTCCATACAGTTGTCGTAGCAGATAGAGATCCAGTCGGGTTGTGTGGAAGACCACTGGATCTGGTTGATGTCTCCGTTAGCAGTATAGGCTAGGATTGGGTCGTCTATAGCGCGGGGCATCTGTTGGATGTCCCAGATTAGGGCCTGCTGGTCGTCACCTATGTAGGGGGGGGGTGATGAGGAGTGATTGTTAGGTTGTACTATTGAAATGTTATTAATGTTCGTATTATTACGTTTAATATCTAATTTATTTTTTAAATTGCGACTATTAAACTGAGGCCATGTTAGATGTTTACTTGAGATGTCTACTAGAGATATCTACTTGAGATGTCTACAAGATGTACACTCAGAGGTAGCAACATATTCAGATTTATTATTGTTTTATTTTAAATATCAAAATTTAGTTTATTATCATAATGATACATAACATTTTATTTAAAAATAAATATAAGTATAATAAATTTAAATTTTAAAACATCAGCTCGAGAAAAAATATAAGGAATATTAAACTTTATCACAGAACATTTAATTCCATTTTATGACTTTTTTAAAATTCTACTCAATTTTTACTTTTTGTTGGATCTTTATGACATTTTCTGAATATATATATATATATATAATATATTTTTAATAATACATTAGATAATTAAAATTGTATACAAATATATTACATAATATCACAAAAACGTTTATATTTTTAATTTTAATTTTTTTGTACTAGTAAAATCCAGTATATACTCATTTTTCTTCATCTTACCATCATCTAACAATATTGGGACTATTTGACTCAAATTTGTTGAATTTTGTTATAAATATTTTTATATTTTGAATAGTATGCATTGAATACTATTCAATGATAATATATACATACTAATAAAATAATAAAATAAATTAAATTAAATCTTAAATACTATTATATTAGAGCCATTTTCTCCGTACATCTTTTACATGTAAAGTGACAATGTTCCGCTGCCACTAAATAATTGATATACTACAAATGTACACACGATATTACAATATAAGATATGTCTATGCACTGATTACCTTAGACCTCTCAACCTTTTAATATACGCAATGTGTTATAAATAACCCTTTGTATGTAATGGATTTGAAAATATTATAATAGAATTCTTTTATTAGTAATATTAATTTAGTATATAGTCTCATTAGTTATAATTAGAATATTAGTTAAATGTTATATAATATGAATGAATGAATGAAATCAGTTTATAGACAATTGTCTAAGGAGGATCATTGAAAGCTATAAGTAGCTTTATTAAGTCGATACCTCCATAGTATATGAATATAATAGCTTTGGAACATTTATACAATAATAATAAGACTTGTGTACTAGAATTCAATATAATAAGAGTAAAGAAATATATATAAAGAGAATAATAATAATAAAAATAATGTCCCTCAGCGTATTTCATCATGTTTCATCAATCCATTAAATAAACTAATAAAATAAAATGTTTTAAAACTTGTGCAAACAAATATAAAACAAAAAGTGCGAATAAAATAATAAAAAATTATTGAAATGTAATAACATAAAATGATTCTAATGGTTTAGTATATACAAATTAAAATAAAGTATGTTTAAAACTTGTGCAAACAATTATATAACAAAAAAGTGCGAATAAAATAATAAAAAATGATAAAAATATAATAATATAAAAATGTTAAAAATATACCCAAATTATACCTTTACATAATTATACCCAAGTAGTTTTAAATATAAAAATTTTAAAAATTGACGAAGATTAAAAATATTAAAAATTATTAAAATGCTAAAATATAAAAACTAATATTTATTTAAAAAGTAATTCTTTAATACTTTTTTTAATTTGTGTATATTATGTATATTTTCAGATTTTAATATATTATTACTCATTATATTATTATAGTATTTTGGGCTTTAAAAAAAATTGTGTTTTGAAATTTCGTTGTTTTCATTAATGGTAAAATAAATCTTGATTTGTCTTTATTATAAATAAAAAATGTATCTAGATTAATGTTATAGTTATTATGTAAAAGGTTATATAAAAATAATATTATTCTAAAACATATGAGTTCATTCAATTTTAAAATAGAATTATATTTAAACATATTATTAGTGTGTGATAAACGAATCAGAGGTAATTGAGACTTGTCTATCATATTTTTATTGATAATTCGAATTGTTTTTTTTTGTATTAATACTAGTTTTTTTAATCTATCTTCATAAACATTACCCCATATTTCTATTCCATATGACATATTTGATAAAAATAGTGAATTATATAATATAATTAAATTGCGTATGTTAAGAAATTTTAGCTTCCGAAAAAGATATACAATTTTTGATAATTTATTACACAAATTTATAATATGAAACGAATATGTTAAATTACTATCTAATATAATACCTAAAAACGTATACCTATCTACTATTTCTATGTTCGCATTATTTAAATTTATATTATTTATAATTTTTGTATTAAAATAAGGAAGTATTTTAGTTTTTTCAATATTCAATTTTAATTTATTTATATTAAACCAATGACATAATCTATCTAAATATAATTGCATATTACTACTCAATTCTTCATTTGAATTTGCAAATATAGAGAGTGATGTGTCAAACTATATAAGTTATATATAGTTATAATTAATTAATTTTATAAATTTGTTGTAAATCACTCTAATTCATATATAATGAATAACAAAATAAGATATTAAATTTATATTTTATAAACAATAGTTAATTAATACATATATTACTTATAATTTAATAATATAGATAATTACTTAACTTCTACTCTAGGAACCATATTGAATAAGTATTACTCGAGTTCAATTAAAATAGGTTTAAATCTAAAGAGTAACAAACAAACCTGCGGTACAGATATGGCAGCTAGAGTGGGGGGCCCAGGCGATACCGTTAATAGAAGCCCTGTGATTGGATAGCTTAGCGACGGGCGTACACGGCACCCTTACGTCTAGTATTATCACCTGCGTGTGTGTGTGTGTGAGAGATGGGTGATGGTGGGAGAGATTGTGAGATAGGTGGTAGGGATATATTAATAGGGAACACATATACATCTCTAGTAGCGATTGTATTAATTAATTTAACGGAACTATGCGTCTTTAGCTATGCAACACATTTGGCCGTCTTGTGAAATATCTATGTAATTCAATAACTCTAGAATTGTTATTTTAACTATTAATTTAGGTATAGGACATAGTAGGCAGTAAAACTTAATACATTATATAAGTAATATATATTAATTACTAATATAAGTATTAATTAATAATATATATATATATATATATATATATATATATATATATATATTATTACTCAATATATTATATATGCAAATTATTAAAAATAATATTTTATATATTTATTATGATAATTATGAAAATTATTAGTTTTGTATAGTTTAAAACACGATAGCAATTATATGAAAATGTATAAAGTTGCCATCAAAGTAAGGCAAATACTATGATATTCTAAGATAGAAATATATGTGTATAAATGTGTCTAAAATAATATTATTATAAATAATAATATTAAAACAATATATTATATTATAGTATAATAATTATACATTAAATAATCATAAATATAATAATCATGATTTATAAATAGGAAACATAAGTAATCTCTACATTTGAATACACACCACAACATCATTACACCAGTCTCCTACTAGATAATGTGTATAAGTTTCTTGTTCAGGGAGCTAAACTTCAACGACATTAGAAATACAGCTATTAATCGCTGTAACTATAAATCTAATCTAATCGTGTGTAGGTGGCGCTAGTGTAGCAAACCTCCATGGAGTCCATCGCCATGGTTGCCATATAGTTGGGATCCTGTTTGTTCCAGGTGAGTCTTAGCAGTGGTTGATGAGTGATGTTCTCATAGATTATGGTGGAATGTTCCAGATGCCTCAAGTCGAACATACGAACGGAACCATCGGCTCCTGTAACAGTGGGAGGTGGGCGCTAGTAAAGAGGGCGCTATTGTTATATTTAATGTTCTAATTATATAATTAAGATAGACATATATAATAGAAAATAAAATAATTTGATTATTCTATTAACAATTTTGTTGTTCGATTGATATGTTTAGAATGCAATTTGACTTGTAAATTATTGATTCATGAATATATCTGTATTTTATATTTTTTCGATATTGTTCAATGAAAATTCCTAGCTTTTTTTAATATTATTATCATATTCTTAATTAGTATAGGTTTTCAAAATAAAATATATTATAACAGAAATGATTAAGATGAGTTATTCCAAGTGAGATTATCGTATTCATTGAAGAGAATTACAAAAGTTACCAAACGTTACCTCTGCTAATGTACATTCACTATTAGTACTACACACTCATACACACCACACACACACAATGGAGTGGAGTCCAGGCAAACTGGACATTGTACAATTCGTATTGGGCTTTGATAAGCTGAGTTAAATCTAGATATACGAAATAGAATTAATTTCTTGTATTTTCTGATTTTTTATATTTTCTGATTTATACTGGCATATATATGTTTCCGCATAGAAATAGAAGTTAGCGCGTCTATAATGTAACTATTATTAATGTTAAATATTAACAAATAGATTATATTTTATATAATCCTAATACTCCTGCATGTTGGTTTTATCGCTACATTACATAGGCCTGTCTACGTGAGATGTAAGATTAGCATGTACAGCATCGGTAGACATTCTCTAAGTATAGGAATAAACACTTACGTATATACGTATCTTTATAGGTTGAAGACAATCTAACTTATATTGTAGGTAATTTAATGAAAACATTAAAATTGCATAAAATCTAAATCTATTTCAGTGATTTCGATAATAGGGCTAGCATCGGAACTGGTTAATATTAATTACGCTGCGTATATATAGAGTGATATATACTACAATTTACTTCACAACTCATTTACCATCATTCTTTGTAAGCTTACTTAAATTCTATATCATGTGATATTACTAATCAATGATATAGAAGTTACAAATAACAGCTATATATAATATAATATAAATAATAATATGGTATTTGTATTTTTACATAACTTGAAATGCTGTTTTCTAGAAATAATGAATTCACACTAACAGTGCATGTATATAGGCTTTGTATATTAAAAATATTATAGCTATATTATTATTTTTTTTAGCATTATATAAAAAAATCTGTTTATATATTACAATAGAGATATCTTTCATAAATATTATTTTCTAATAATAGTAAAAATACAATTTCTATAGAATAAATGACAATAAATAACAATTTAAAATGGTAATTTATATATACACAATAGGCTGTATATAATAATATGTCTATGCAGGTATATATTATAAATACAATATACAAAAAACAGATTGATTCAATGAATAGATGTGTGTGCACCATACTATTAATAGATCATATGCCTCCTATCTATTGACATGCTAAACTGTGAAATGGTGTGCATACTGTGACATCCCCTTAATAGATTATAATAAGGGGTTCACATTGATTCAATTTATCATATTATAGCTGACAACATATTTATGGCCATCTTAAGTTTAAGATTAAGATTTAAGATTAAGCTGATAGATAGGGTTTAATCTAGTAGGCATTCAAACCAATCCTACTACTTTAACCATCAAATATGTTTATTAATACATATATTTTCCCTTGTATAATACTATAAGTTCTTTATTAAAAATAATACTAGTGATGCCACCTATATTTAGAATATATTATTATTTCAAAATATTATTCATAAAATATAAATTCATAAATTAGCTCAATGACGGATCTAATCGACAGTTGTAACTTAAAAATTGATGTATGAAACCTATTACACACTTACTGAGTATACTATACACACCTACACTAGCAAACATGTTCCTGCCCCCGCCAGCCCTACTGAAGGTGCCTAAGTAGACTATACACACCTACACTAGCAAACATGTTCCTGCCCCCGCCAGCCCTACTGAAGGTGCCTAAGTAGACTATACACACCTACACTAGCAAACATGTTCCTGCCCCCGCCAGCCCTACTGAAGGTGCCTAAGTATACAGACCTACACAAGCAAACATGTTCCTGCCCCCGCCAGCCCTACTAAGGGTGCCTAAGTAGACTATACACACCTACACTAGCAAACATGTTCCTGCCCCCGCCAGCCCTACTGAAGGTGCCTAAGTAGACTATACACACCTACACTAGCAAACATGTTCCTGCCCCCGCCAGCCCTACTGAAGGTGCCTAAGTATACAGACCTACACTAGCAAACATGTTCCTGCCCCCGCCAGCCCTACTAAGGGTGCCTAAGTAGACTATACACACCTACACTAGCAAACATGTTCCTGCCCCCGCCAGCCCTACTGAAGGTGCCTAAGTAGACTATACACACCTACACTAGCAAACATGTTCCTGCCCCCGCCAGCCCTACTGAAGGTGCCTAAGTAGACTATACACACCTACACTAGCAAACATGTTCCTGCCCCCGCCAGCCCTACTAAGGGTGCCTAAGTAGACTATACACACCTACACTAGCAAACATGTTCCTGCCCCCGCCAGCCCTACTGAAGGTGCCTAAGTAGACTATACACACCTACACTGGCAAACATGTTCCTGCCCCCGCCAGCCCTACTGAAGATGCCTAAGTATACAGACCTACACTAGCAAACATGTTCCTGCCCCCGCCAGCCCTACTGAAGGTGCCTAAGTAGACTATACACACCTACACTAGCAAACATGTTCCTGCCCCCGCCAGCCCTACTGAAGGTGCCTAAGTAGACTATACACACCTACACTAGCAAACATGTTCCTGCCCCCGCCAGCCCTACTGAAGGTGCCTAAGTAGACTATACACACCTACACTAGCAAACATGTTCCTGCCCCCGCCAGCCCTACTGAAGGTGCCTAAGTATACAGACCTACACTAGCAAACATGTTCCTGCCCCCGCCAGCCCTACTGAAGGTGCCTAAGTAGGCTATACACACCTACACTAGCAAACATGTTCCTGCCCCCGCCAGCCCTACTGAAGGTGCCTAAGTAGACTATACACACCTACACTAGCAAACATGTTCCTGCCCCCGCCAGCCCTACTGAAGGCGATGTCGTACACTTCCTTATCGTGAGCAATCAGTTGTGTCTTCACGTGGCCTGCTACCAGCGGGGTTCTGCCTAGTATCTGACCCGTCTGATGGGGTAGTGGTAAGGGGTATAGGGGGTTGTGGTAGGGGTTGTGGTAGGGGTGGTAGTGGTATAGGGTTCTGCCTAGTATCTGACCCGTCTGATGGGAGGGGCGGGTATTTGTAGTGGTGGAAGAGTACTAGTGATAGGTGTAGTAGTGCAGAATAATAGTAGTGGTATAGTAGGGGAGAAGTGTTATAGTAGGATATATACATACCAGGGAGGGTAGATAATCAACAATGGAGGGTGATGTTACCACTATATCAAGTAGTATTGATGGGGGGTGATATGGCTGATGTGATAACGGCTATAACCTCTAGGCCCCATATAGTACACGTGGTGTCTATACTCGATGTACCGATGATGTTAGGGTCTACTTCGTTCCAGTCAAACGATGTCAACGGGGCACAGAAGTCAGAGTTCTTGTTCTGCGTGTACGTGTGTGTGTGTAGGTGTCCGTATGTGTATGGGTGTGTGTGTAGGTGTGTGTATAGGTGTGTGTAGGTGCGTATGCATTGTAGGTGTGCGTATGTGTACTGGTGTGTGTGTGTATGCATGTGTAGGTTTGTGTATAGGTGTGCATGTGTGGAGGCAAGTGGTATGTACAATGTACACTGTCCACATATATGAAGGCATAGTGGTATATGCAATGTACACTGTCCACATATATGAAGGCATAGTGGTATATGTGCAATGTACACTGTCCACATATATGAAGGCATAGTGGTATGTGCAATGTACACTGTCACTATGTATGTGTATACAGATACTTAGTTTTGTGATAAAGCTGGTAATAAAGAATGAAGAATGAACTACCCGAGCGAGAGCTTTGTAATCAGCAGTGTCCGGTAGATATAACATTGATTTCATTCACTATCTAATGGTTTGAGCAGCACACACACTATTTATATTTGGTAACATTTAGTAGAAACTAGTATACATCACTATGTTCGGCAAAGTCTTAAGCACAGGTACACCTATTTCAATAAAATAGATGTTTCACTATAATCGTAAGCATTTACTAGCATGGAAACTATCATATAGATATTATTATCTAGATATCATATATACATCATCGTTGTCTAGATATAGCCTACTGTGAGAGACTGACATTGTTCAGGAGACACTCGAGTGTGTTCTCAGTGTCTCCTATCCTCCAGATCCTCAGGTAGTCACCACTCGTAGCCAGTAGATCTGGTAGTACGCCTTTCTGATATAGGGGGCGCAGTTAGTAGTGATAGTGAATAGGGTGCCGGTTGGTGTAGTATGATAATGTATGTATTGTTCAGAAGTGAGGTATAGTAATAATAATAGTTATGACTGCATGCTTAATAAAAAATTAATTAGTTTAGTTCAAATAATAATCTGGGTAGTTTTTATTAGAATTTGTTTCAGATTTGCGTTCGTTAGTTATATGTTTGGGAGTTTATTACACCGAAATGCGTAGTTAGGAATCCTAACTTAGGATGCAACCAACCGAATCTGGTATCCACATGAGTTTAGTGGTCGGGTAGGGGTGCTCAAATTTGGACTTGAACACGAATTCCGACGTATTCTCATCGAGCGATATCACCTCCACCTGGTGGTAAGCGTAACGTATAGCGTATTAGTTCACCTATGTAGTACTATTATGTAGTCTCTACTTTTATTATTTGTTCATATAATATTATATTATTTAATTACTGGCACAATCGATGGGTCTCTAAATCATATTTTAGTGTTATTAAATGAACATTCATTGTGTCATAATAAATGAAATAGGGGCTCAATTATGGATATAATAATTAAATATAAAAAATTGATATAATGCTGGCAACAACCTGAAAGACCAAGGTCTTATTTTGAAGCCATTTGGATAACGAAGAAAGAAAACGCAAAAGAATACCAAATGAATAATAGAATGACATTACATTACTCCAATAAACTATATCTATCTATCTTTCTATTTATCTGTATATATATACAAATTATATAAGCAAATATATATATATATATATATATTCTAGTTCTCTAGTTCTTAGTTTTAGTCCCTCAAATATAAATACTTGGGCACTAAGTTATATTGGTCCGAAGATATGAAATTCACTCCCACCCTATATTAGATCAATAAAATCACATAAAACATTCAATAAATATATACAACAATTGATCTCAGGTGGCAACCTGTAATACTAATATTGTTTATCATTATTATTTTATTTATTAATTTCCTTACGGTTTATTCTATTTTAGTTTATTATTATTAATAGTATTTATTTGTTTACCTACTTTTATTATTTGTATACTATATATACACAAGTGTTTAAATAAACTTTCAATTCAATCAAATTCAATACCGTATTAATTTATATTCTTCACATGAACATCTTGAAGGACAACTTTAGCACCCTGTAGTACACACAACATCGCCTACCACCGCGCAACTACTCGTGCATACCTGATTGCAGTATTCCTCAATGAAACTGCCGATAGCCAATCGGAATCGATAATCGGGTCGAATGCTCCAGTTCATGCTATAAATAGACCAGGGAGCTTCATACTTGTAGATCTCCTTGCGTTTACTCTGTGACTGCGCGTTAGTCATTGCTAGCTGGAATCACGTGTGTGCTGATGTGCGTGGTGATGTGTGTGGTGATGTGTGGGGACGAACGCTTCAATATCGATACATCTGTGACTGTGAATTGAAAAGGTGGTTTTATTTCTTATAATTTCGGCGTTATATATAGTTATATATTTGATTTTTGAGATTAATTCAGAGATATAAAAAATGAGAGAACAAAATCATAGATTTAGTCGAGACACTACACTCCAATGTACACATAGCTTTAGTCTAAAGTCTACATTTCTATTGGTTATCAGACTAAAAGTAGTCACAATCTGCAACATTACGCTACACATCATTGCCGTGTGAATGCAGCCTAAGTACGATTGTGAGCACCCAACGATAAGTGCAATAACGATATAAATATATTGCTATTTTAAGAGAATAATATATATGTAATCACCTGAATGACATGATAGAATGCAGATTTAACTAACACTCTATTTCTGTATTGAAATGTAATATCGTTCACAAATATAAGGTTTTAATATTAACAAAGACAAGTAGTTTCGTACAAATTTATTAATTATCACGGATAACTTTTAAATTAACTTATTTAATATAATGATAACTTATATATATATATATATATATATATATATATATATATATATATATATATATATATATATATAGTATATATTATATATTATATACATTAATTATTATGAAAATATTTATACACAAGCATAAAAAATGTATTATTTATAAGATTATATATATAGATATATATTAATACATTTTATAATATATTATATATATAATATCAATTGTGTTAGAACTCTATCGGATAAACAAAATATGTTGTAAATTTCTTTCTTTTAAAAATTTCTCAATGATACTGATTTAAAATTTAATTAACGAAATAATTATTTATATAATATTGAATATTATCTATAGATATATATAATATGATTGACCATTATAATTAGCGTATGTCTATTTATAGACTGTCGAACTTATAACAGCATATATATATATATATACATATATGCTTTTATAGGCTCACTCCGATTGTAATGCAGATAAAACTAAATAAAAAGTGTGAGCACTAATAATCTTTTTATAAAAACTAAACCCAATTAGACCTGTTTTAATTACTAAAACTAAAATATTAATGATGACACACACACACACACACAAACACACACACACACACACACACATATATATATATATATATATGTATTACTTATAAGCAGTTGCATATATGATAGTCCATAAATAGAAATACTCTAATTATAATGGCCAATCATATTAAATGTAGATAATATTTAATATTGTCGAATTCGTTTTTGCGGATTTTTAATTTTAAATTACGGATTACATCCAGATACCATATAAACTATGTTATTAATATACAATAAAATAATGTACAAATTCATCCTAAACGACCTCACTTTTGTCGCCATCTGAAATATTGATACATCTCGAGTAAAGGCAACAATTTAAACAAAATTATTATATACAATTTGTATAAACTTGTGTTTTTATATTGTACAACCAGTATAATAATGAATTAGTTATATACAAAGTATAATCAAGTACATATTAGATTTTTAGTAATATAATAATTGTATTTATCTAGTAAATCTAGTAGTCTCCCATGTAGTTAAACTATTTGATGTATTTCTTTAGTTGCCAACTATATATGATATACCTATATACATAATTAAGTTGGCCGTAACAGAAATAATTATTGACAATAATTCATTGTTGAATAAATATGTACAGACATAATTAATATCACGAGTTTTTAACATGTAATGTAATTATATATATATATATATATATATTGTAATTATGATATCATTAATATATTTGTGATAATATTATATATTAAATATATATATATTACAATTTTATTTATATATTTAAATATTATATTTTTTAAATAATATTTAAATGAGCCTCATGAAAACCATAACAAATAATTTCTATATATAATATCTGCTATCGGTTTATGGGAGCGAATTATACATGATAGAATTACATATCTATTACATTTAATTAACTCTACTCTACTATTGAAAACTGGTTAATAATATAGTATTATTAGACTAATAATATTAGTACTAATACGTCATATATTAAACTGATTATATAATTATAATATATAATATATATATATATATCATTTATAAGTATATTGTTACAATGTAATTATTACAGTAATAGGTTAAATTAACTATTAACTTGACATTAAAATGTGTGTAACATTGTTATTTAACCTATTACTGTAACAATTACACAATTATACATATCGTATATGTATCGCAACGTATCAATCAAAATTAGTGCGTTCATAACGTCCACACCAACCTACCACAACTATTATATACAAATTACATGTGCCTGTTTTCATGCGGAACCTATTTAAAATTATTTTAAAAATATAAAATAATTTTGTTTTAATAATGTTTTATATTATATTTTCATATATAAATGTATTATTTATTTACTAACATTTACAATTAGCCGTCAATATATATCGAAAACATTTTAAACAGAAAATGTAATTTCATTTCAAATTAAAATGCATGTATTAATAGATAAATAAAATAAATATTTAAAGAAAAACTATATTACTGTAAATAATAATGCTAATAGTGAGATAATTTTGATTGGGTAGATAACTATCACATGCCTAGTAAAGTAAACACATTATTATAAGGAACCTAATTTTAAGGTCTTTGGTAAACACATTGAAATATCTTTATACCCGACTTTATAAAGTATATATACATGATATATTTGTATATCAATATATCTTTATGTGCTAACATATACACTGTGTACTACCAAGACCCCCTACAACCTCGAAGTTAAACCAGGGAGGTTAGATCCTGGTTAAACTATAAGTATAGGAGGTTTTTTGTACTATACAGTATGTAGGATTATTATATAAATACAATCATATAGCTAGTTAAAGTTAAAGTTGTCTCTTTGTATACATATTATAATGTATATAACATACTATACAGTGATGGGCAAGATCGCGATCATTGATCGGAGATCCGATACGGGTAAGAAAGAGAGGTTCGGGTCGATAAAGGATCGGATTACGAATGGAAGATCTGGATCGGGAAAAGGATCGCATAATAGACTAAATATAGGATAATGATCGGGAACCCATCATTGCATAGGGTATATATACGATATTATAATATTATTATATGTATTTATAAAAATATTAACAACATTTTAGTATTTCATTATTGCATTTATATGATATTGTATTGATTATTATTATTTTTATTTATAATTGTTAACCGATGCTCACGCACTGATGCAGTCCATAAACCAAAAAAAAGTAAAAAAGCAAAGTAATTTTATAATATTTGTATGATTATGATAAATAATTAAACTATAATGGATTAGGATGCTAGAATGTAAGGTATTGCAATACCACGATGAAAAACTATATTAGTAGTATAGGTTACCTGATATACACAATATTGTTGTAGGCAGAGCTGGGCAGTATCGCCGATACAGTATATATTAAGGCAAAAAATGAGTATCGTAGATACATTTGTATTTGTATTTGTATCTATTATAAAAATTAAAAAAGTATTTGTAATCGTATCTATTAGTCATAAATAGTATCTACGATACGTATCTACTAAGAAAATTATGTAAACAAATACAAATACATTTAAATAATATATCATTTTATATTTTAAGTATTTTATCAATATTTTATAATATCATATTATAAATTAATTTTAATATATAAATAAATTTAATATATATAATAAATCATCAATATATTTTTAATAAAATATCTTTTGTAAATATTAAAATCAATTCATTGTTAAAAATTATGCTATATAAATATAGTGATTTATTCTCAAAAACAATTATATACATTTATTGAAAACAAAGAAATTATTTTGATAATATATTTTATATAATAATTGATTTATAATTAAATACTTTCTAATAAATTCATAAACAATCTAAATAAATCATAATTATAATAATTTAAAAAATGCAATATTTATCTTTATAATATATTATATCTTCATTATACATTACCTCCATTCCTTTCTATCATTCATCGCTATCGGTAATTCCTCATTTATGCACATCGTGTCATATCTTAATTAATTTTAAGACTTGATTTGTCTAAATATGTTCTCATAGACATTCATCTAGAGCGTCGTCAGTGTTATGGATTTCAGAGTAATACTGTACTCACTACTTCGCTTCTGTTTCTTCAGCAGTGACCGTAGAACCTCAGTCGTTGTTCCCGTATGTATCTGTTATTCTTGGAATGTTGCCGTACAACTCCTTATTTGTAACGTGGTATCTACATGACTTGTTTAGTGCAGCACGCAGAATGCGTGTATAGGCTTAATCAACTTTTTTCTCTAATGTTGAAGTTAGAGTCCAAGTGATAGAGCCATATACAAGAACAGTCTCAACTGTAGCTCTAAAGAAGTTTCTTTTGAGTTTACTTGAACGGTTGAATTTCCAGATTATAATCAGGCTATTCAAGGCTGCCCATGCACCCCCGATTCGTATGCTTACGTCATGTTATGATGAACCAATATAACCACCTAGATATTTGAACTATTCTATACGTTTTATATCATGGCTGATTTAAATGTTTATCTGGTTTTCGTGATTTAAACACATGTATTCCGTCTTGTCTTATTTTATATGTAAACAGATTTCTTTAGCCGTATCTTCAAATTTGTTTAGTAGTTTATTTGTATCTATCAGACAATTATTACAGCTATATAGTCAGCTAGTCAATATCGGTAATGTGCACATTTACATGTATTTCAGGGTATCTATTGCTTTTTCTTTTGCAAGAGTGAAGCCGGGATGTAAATTTGTAACCACAAATTTTTTCAATATATAGTGGAGACATATAATGCATATAAATTGTGCAAGGTTATTTTCGTGTAGTACTCCAGTAGTTATATCGAAGATGGGTAATACATCAGGCGATCTTATCATAGAGCGAGTATTCTTGTATAGCATCAATATGGCATTTACGATTTCAGTGGGTATACCATATATGATTAAGATATCTTTCATCTTTTCACGATTTGTTGAATCAAAAGCCTGTGAAAAGTCTATAAAGAGGAGAGTAGCTGGTAGGTTTTTTGAATTTACCTTTTCTAGTATACGTTGAATGGTTAACAGTTTTCCTGTCGTTGATATATTTGTTCAGAAATCATTTAATTTGTTCTTAGTATAGGATATATCTCTGGTCTTATCCTATTTAAAAGCATCAGGTAACATATCTTATCTGCAATTGGAGTTAGTGTGATACCCCGATAGTTTTGTTGTGATAAAAATAACTACTTTTTGTAGGGAAAGGAAGTACGCATCCTTCATACCATATGTCTATTGGTTCTTGATAATATATACTATTGCACTAGTTTAGTAAGGTTTCTTGAAATTCTCCTAGTTTCCATACTTGAGCTGGTATTTCATCTAATCCAACAGCTTTTCCATTTTATGCTTTTCGTAGCTATCTTTAATTCATCTATTATAAAATGCCTTTTTTGATATCTAGTTCATTTTGTATAGTCAATGTACTTTCGTCGTTTGATGTGGGAATTGATGGTTTACCAAGTAGTTTCTTGAAATGGTCGTTCCATAGTTGAATTCGTTCTTTTTCACTGTTTGCTTTAAGTTTTGCTCTGTTTGAGTTATTTCTTCCACTAAATTCATTTACTATTTTCCAGGCTAAGGCTGATTTTTTGTTACACATCGCATATTAAATTTCACTTATTTTATTCTGAACGTAATATTTGTGTTCCTTCTCATATTATTGAACAAGATACTTTTGAGCTTCGTTGAAATGTCTGACATGTTATGGTGTCGGTTGATTTTATTTATGTCGCGCTGCTTCATGTAGTATTTTTGACAGATATTATCTGTTTCCTAGGGTATTGATTTTTTCAACTTAGGTTTCAATGGGATTACTTTAGCAGCAGTTTCCTTACATACAGTTTCAAAGTGAGTATACCCTTTGCTAGTAGATAGCGAAGCTATAGCCATATATGGTGTCATGTAGAGCTTCGAATTTAGTTTTCAATTTACTAATAAAGTTATATCGGGTTTATGTATCTGTCTTTAATCTTGTCCAATCGTAATGTTTGATTTTACTAGATGTCTTGTTATTAGCTCTAAGGCTAAATCTTATATGTAATGATATAATACGATGATCAGATCCAACACTGATAAATTAGTTATAAGCTCTACAGTTTTTAGCATTTATGATATAATATATATCTATATAGTATATTATATAGTCTATATATATATATATATATATATATATATATATATATATTGGATATAATTATAATGTATTTGTATCTACTAAGATGTATCTATTAAGAAAATTATGTATTTGTAATTGTATCTACTATGATTTTTTTTAAAGTAATTGTAGTTGTATCTATTATAAGAAAAAAGTGTGTAATTGTAATTGTATCTATTATATATTTTTTGATTATCGTGTCCAGCTCTGGTTGTAGGTATATACTAATGTAATGTTTTATGTGATCTTATTGATCTAATTTAGCTAGTTCTAATTTATATTAGTTTAGATACTACTAATTTCTTTAGTTACATATTTCATATCTTTTACCTCCGGAAAACTGTAAAAATTCTTCAATATTTTATGAAATATACATATATCAATAGTAGGTAATACCTATAGATTATATTATCAGATTAAATCAACAGCTCAGATGTTATGATCAAATCAGATATTCATTTATTAATATTGTATTTAGATTACAAAATTCATTATTATCCTATTATCATTTTTATTTTAAATCTACTTTATTAGGTAATATGGGATATATAAAACAATTATGCATTTAATTGTTCATAAACCAGAATATCTATAGATACCTATATATATTGTTTAGATATAATCATTTTATATTTATATTATATCCTAGATTAGAAAAATAAACGAATATTAAACGAATTCGCTGATATATGTGTAGGTTAATAAACACCCTACATGCATGGTATACCCACCATGGTATTCCCTATAGTATCCTAGGGTACTATAGTATCCTAGGGTACTATAGTCAACCTACTATATCGTTAGCTTATTCATTTTATATTATTATTATCAAAGTATTTGTAACTTTCCATTTTCTTTTAAAATCATTATTTAAATTGAACTTATTATTATAATAGCCATAGTTGGAATATTTTAACATTAGTAGATAGGACCTACAATGTATATCTGTTTTATATAAGTAGCAAAGATTTTGCAAAGCAAAGATATAACACTCCATATAGCCTATTATATGATATAGGTAACCTAAATGTAACGTAATTTCAAAGATTTTGCGAAGCAAAGATATAACACTCCCTATGCATGCAACGTAATTTAGTAATATCCCCAGCCGCTGCTAGCAGTAGTATCGAAATCACTGAAATAGATTCAGGTTCGGCTCTGTTTGCATACAACAATGTTTTCATTGCTCTATTAAATTACATGCAATATAAATTAGCTTTTACTCACCAAATATATACTTATAGAATTTAAAATATACATATCATATTTTGTTGTTATATATTAGTAATGAACACTTAGTTGTCATCATATAAATACTAATTTAAAGCATATTATTTAACATTGTAAAAGTGTATAGTTTGATACGAATTTACATTATAAACAACACATTGTTCCTAAAAGTAAACCGCTATAGGTGGCACTGGGGTATTTTGTATACACATTCGAATTACACGATTTCGTAAGTTAATATTTCCTTAAAAAATGTTTGATATAATTTTTAATTTTTTGTAATTTTGTGAAATATTTTTAAAAAAATGTTTGATATATTTTGTTGTACATATTTTAAAATAATTTGTGACATTTTAAGGACTTAATTGATCATTATAGTTATTTTTAAATCAAATATAAAACGTATTATTTAACAAATATGGTTACATATACGCTATCCATTATCAATATATGAAATATGCTAAAGGTTCAATGTTAGTTAATTTCCGGAAGTAAGATCTATTTATAGGACGCTATAATATCGTAGTCGTGCGGGATTAATGGACGGGAGGAAACTAGGGCAACGTTAAATTTTATTAATAATTATGATTTATATTGTGTGCATACTATTCTCTAAAATAGATAAATAAATAAAACACAATAACGCATTATTTATGATATTCATACGCACGCGCATGCACCTACTGCAGTATATTATAGGTAGCTATATATAGTGTCGTCTATCTAGTCTACTGAAATATTCCCTTATTAAATATTAAAATGTCTTATAAGATAAAGCTATAGCGTATATTTCCATTGATAAAAGCGATAAACAGAATGGCCAGATTCAGAAATACGCCTACAAATACGCCTACTTATTACTTACGCATTACGCGTTCTTGTACATAATGATGATATTATGTAATGAATGGAATGTCGTACGTGATGAATAATACCTCATTAATAATACAGGTGTCGCTTAGTATAATCGTTAGTCGTCATGTGCATGTGACCATCTTGGTTATATATATAACACCTTATAAGGTGTACACCTGATGGTCACGTACTACTTACACCTACTACCATATATATATATATATATATATATATATATATATATATATATATATATATATTACATCTATATTGCCCACAAATGAACTCTTCATTATTGGCAGATGATGCTACAATATCTATTCCATATTCACAACTGAGTCATATGACTAATAGATAAGACTATCTCCACTAGATTTATGACATAACCTAAATGTATATTTCAAATGGATACATACTATGTATTACATATACGGAACATTTAACTTTATATTGGACAATATGCAGTAATACAAATAGGATAATGTTATATAACCTATAATGTTCTTTGAATTATGTGCATATATTACATAATGTAAATATTGCAAATTGTATTGAATTTAAAGATATTGGTATTATGTATAATAACACGATGACATGTAATTGTCTATGAATACTTTTATGTTCTAAAGTTATAACTATGTATATTAGAGCCATATATGGTTATAAGTGAAAACTTCATCTAAATTCCTGGATGGGATGAAAGGACTCCACCAAATAAAAATAACAATAACAATATATATATAATATTTTATATCATGTAATAATATCTTGTTGCAGTTCTCTATATCATTGTTAGGCAGAAAAAGAAATAAGCCTGAACGTTACCGGGAAGATTAAGATATCTTCCAAACCAGGGATGGTTTTGTTTTATTATATTTGTACATTATGTTCTTTCACTAAAAACATTTATTATCATTATTATTATTATATCTATTATATAAAAGAAAGTCTATTTAATTATATATATATATATGTGTGTGTGTGTGTATCTGGTGAGGTAACTCGAGAACCGGGGTACGTCGCGAAAATATTTTATACCCGATCTTAATAAATTTGCAACAGTATGGTCTTGGTCCGGAAAATTTTTTGAATTTTTTACCGCGTACCCCAGAAAAACCTGAAAAATTGACTTTTTGCCATTAAAATGATTTTTTGTCATCCAAAATCTTCGGCGTCGCTTTTTTGAAATATTTTTTTTACATTTTTTCGAAGTATTTTTTTGAATTTTTTTTGATTTTTTTTTGAAATTTTTGGAAATTTTTGAAATTTTTTGAAATATTTTTGAAATATTTTTGACATTTTTTGAAATATTTTTGAAATTTTTTGAATTATTTTAAACATTTTTTTGAAATTTTTTTAAAATATATTTTGTAATATTATTTATATTTTTTGTATTTTTCAACTATTAGTTGAAATATTATTATTTTAAGATATAATTAAAATATTATAATTATATAATAAATATATAAATATTATAAGATATAAATATTATACTTTTTAAAATATTTGTAGAATATTTATAAAAAATATATTTTGTAATATTTGGAAATATTTGTTGTATACTAGGAATACAGAATCAGGAATAGCTATAATTAATAAATAATAGATAGGCAAACAATCAAAAATCGATCAACGCAGGGTGCGGTTTGGGTTTTCGATATTTATTAAGTAATATTTTGTAATATTGGAAATATGTGATGTATTTTTTTAAATATTATTTGAAATATTTTTGAAATATTTTTCCACTAATTTTTGAGATATTAATATTTGTATAAATTTGTTTGAATTTTAGCAACAATTTATGTTATTGTATATGAAAAGCAGAATCATGAATAATCATAAATAATAAATAATAGATAGGTAAGCTATTAAACCACGAGTAAAGCAAAGTTGGGTACGGCAAGAAATTCCAAATCAGGAATAGTTATAATTAATAAATGATAGATAGGCAAATAATAAAAAACCGAGCAACGCCGATTTGGAACTGTTTGGGTTTAGGTTTTCAACATATTTTGGAATATTTGAAATATCTGTTGTATTTTTTGAAATATTTGTTATCTAATTTTTTAAATATTAAAAAAAATATGTTTCTACATATGTTTAATTTTATTTAATTGTATATACTAGAAATGTAGGACCAGGAATAGCTCTAATTAATAAATAATAAATAGGCAAACAATCAAAAACCGATAAATGTCGAGTCGAGTACTGTTTGGATTTGGGTTTAGGTTTGAGATTTCGACATTTTTTTAAAACATATTTTGTAATATTTTAAATATTTTTTGTATTTTTTAGCAATTATATATTTTAGAATAATCAGAAATAGCTATAATTAATAAAAATAAATAGTCAAACAATCAAAAACCTAGCAACGCCGGGTATGGCTACTAATATGTTGAAATATTTTTGATATTTAAAAAAGTATTTTTAGACACTTTTTTAAAATATATTTTATAATATTTTAAATTATTTTTTGTATTTTTACAAAATATTTTACGAATAAATCTTAAAAAGAACAACGCTAGATCTACATCGGATACAGTTAGAATTATTAAATATTAGTTATAAATAAAATTAAAGATTAGCTATGCATAATTAGGAATAACTATAATTAATAATTGATAGGCAAATAATAAAAAACCGAGCAACGTCGGGTAGGGTACTGCAAGAAATTCCAAATCAGTAATAGTTATAATTAATAAATTATAGATAGGCATATATTTAAAAACCGAGCAACGCCGGGTTGGTATGGTTTGTGATTGGGTTTTCAACATATTTTGTAATATTTGAAATATTTGTTGTATTTTTTAAAATATTTTTTGAAATATTTTTTCACTATATATTATAAACAATATTTTTCTACATTTGATTGTATTTTAAAGATAAACTTTATTTAATTGTATATACTAGAAATATAGAATAGAATATAAATCAGAAATTTCCCTAATTAATAAATAATAAATAATAGATAGGCAAACAAACAAAAACCGAGAAATTCCGGGTCGGGTACGGTTTGGGTTTAGGTTTTAGTTTTCGAAATTTTTTTAAAACATATTTTGTAATATTTTAAATATTTTTTGCATTTTAGAATAATCAGAAATAGCTATAATTAATAAAAAATAAATAGGCAAACAATCAAATTCGGGTATGGCTGTATTGGCAATGTTGAAATATTTTTTATATTTTTTAAAATATTTTTAGACACTTTTTTAAAATATATTTTGTAATATTTGAAATTATTATTTGTAATCTTACCAAATATTTTACAAATAATCTTAAAAACGAACAACGCTGGGTCTACATCGGATACAGTTAGAATTAGTAAATATTAGTTAGAAGACAAAAATTAAATATTAGCTAAATATAATCAGGAATAGCTACAATTAATAGGCAAATAATCAAAAACCTAGCAACGCCGGATCGTGTAAGGTTTTGGTTTGGGTTTAGGTTTGGGTTTTAGACATTTTTTTAAAACATATTTTGTAATATTTGAAATATTTGTTGTATTTTTTAATATATTTTTTGAAATATTTTTCTACTTTGTTTTGTATGTCAGCTAACATTTATTTTATTGTATATTATATACAGTATATATAGCAATTAAGAATCAGGAATAGCTATAATTAATATATTATATATAAGAAAATAATAAAAACCGAGCAACGCCGGGTCGGGTACGGCTAGTATATATATATATATATATATTAATATTTGCTAAGCTACTATATATGACTATACACTGTTAGAAATAAATGGTATAACATTGATTACAAAATGGTATAACCCCGTGGCGCCCTGGACCAGGGCCCCTGGTATACCATTTACGGTATAACTAATTAAAAAAGTTATACCATATTTTATAAAAAGTTATACCATATTTGATACAAAGTTATTCCATAATTTATTAAAATTTATACCATATTTGATATAAAGTTATACCATAATTTATTAACATTTATACCATATATTATATAAAGTTCTACCATAATTTATAAAAAGTTATACCATATTTGATATAAAGTTATACCATAACTTATTAACATTTATACCATATATTATATAAAGTTATACCATAATTTATTAAAATGTATACCATATATTATATAAAGTTATATCATAATTTATTAAAAGTTATACTATATTTTATTTAAATTTATACCAGTGCTTATAATAACTTACTATTCTATATTATTAATTTATATATGGAATCGACATTTATAATGATAATTTATTTTCTAAAAACCACATATATGTTAGTGTAACAATATTATTAATTAACAGATACATTTTAAAATAAATAACGTGATACAAAATTACATAAACAATTAATGTTTGTAGGACATGTTATGAAACAAATAAAATTAACAATACCACTTAATAAAATATATTTTATTCTATACGAAATAAATTATTTTGAACGAAAACCAAACAATTATCGACACACATAATAAGCATCCTCTTTTCTGATATATGGAGTCATTATTTCCTGCAATTAAAATTAAAATATTTATATAAGTTATATATATATATATATATATATATATATATATATATATCTATATATATATATATATATAGTATACTCGAGTATATAATAATATTGCATATTATATAATAGTATACATATGTATCGTATAAGAAACTTTATACAGTTAATAGCATATATGATAATACTATATAAAGTATAGGTTAGAATTGTAATTAGAAAAATCCAATAGCAGTTATATATATAATAGAGTATACTATACTTTTGAATTAGCATACGAAAAATCATAAAATAACTATAATATTAAATCTATAGTTATTAAGTAATTATTAAGTAACCTTATTTTCATTGTAAATTCATTTTTCAATAATTCGCAAACTCCCATCATAAAATATAAGATTCCCGCATCTATTTTTGGAAAAATTATATTATTTATTTAATTATAGACTTTATAATCTATATTTTATTAAGGATAGAAGGATATTGATAATATGTGTACAACAGTTAACATATTTATATATATATATATATAACTATTAGTAATATTATTAAATTTAATTACATTGTGAGCTAAAAATAAAATAAATAATTGACCATATCTGGATATATAGTATACTATCCATATGGAGTAATAAAATATAATTGAATATTTATTTTATATAGATATTTAACTAATGTTATTAATTAGATAACTAAATTACCTGTTTGATCAGTTTGCGTATTAACGATACCTAGCACATCAATATATTCGTTTATATATTTTTGTATATGCGTTATATGCTTTTTCATCCCTCTCCGGCCGTTTTTCTAATATTTTAAATGAATTTTAAATTCTGCAAATAATTCTTCAGTTTCCTGCATATTAATATGTATACAATATTATATTCTATAGCATATAGTTATCATAATTTTATAATATATATGTAATAAAGTGAATGTTCTAATATAATTTATTAATCAAAGCAAAGACCTGTTGAACATAATAATAATATAACATAATAATAATTATAATAATAATAATAATAATAATAATAGTACATACCTGATGATATGCATAACGAAGAATGAGGCAATCTCACCTAGTGGAATTTATTCTAAAGAAAAATAACGAAATATACTTGACAGACGATAAAAACATTTACATGTATGGCAATGCATGGCTATGGCTATACAATTAACACAGAGCGAGACACCGAAATCTAGTTTAAAGTTTTCATGTAGATATATCGATTTCTGTTACGTAATGCTAAATGCATTTAAATGTATATTACATTAATCGATATATCTACAACTGTGACTTTATAATATATATATATATATATAATTATATAATAATATTCTAACAATTTAATTATATATTATAAATAATATATAAATATATTATGAAATTATATATTATATCAACTTTTATATTATATATATAATATGATATAATTTGTGTATATATATATATATATATATATAATATAAGTATAAATACCTTATGTATATTGTAATGAGTTGAAAAATAGATGCTTCTCATGTTAGGTGTAGAGTGGAAATATAATGTGTAAATAAATAAAATGAAATTATGGAATTATGGGTTGATTATAAGTTAATTCTGGGAATTATATATAATATACAAATTATGCCTATTAGCTTGTATTGTAAATAAATGTATAACCATAGTTTTTTATAGTTCTATTCAAAATATCACTTAGTTTTTATATGAAGGTAATATATAATTAATTAAATAAATATGTTATTATTAATATGTATAGTATATATTTATACACGCACACACACACACACATACACAGTGTGTATTACACACACACACATATATACATATATATATATATATATATATATATATATATATATATATATATATATATATATATATATATATATCTACATATATATATAAAATAATTATAGAATAAGTATAAGTATTTGTATATAAAATATAGGAAATATGTATATGTATACATATTTCCCTATGGGGAATCTATATAGTTTCTGAAAACCAGTTTAATTGCAATTAGAAGCAATAAATGCTATGTCTATAATAATATAACACAACAATAAGTAAACTGTTATATTAATTATATTATGAAGGATACTATTATAAATTATATTTCTTATACATTTTATTTTCAATCAAATTTAAACTTAATTTTAAAATGTTATGGTATAACTGGTATTTCCATATTGTATACCATATAATTCATAAAGTTATACCATTATATTTAATAGATAATGGTATAACAAAAAATTTCGAATGTTATACCATATCATTCGTAATCTTATACCATTTAAATTAATATATATGGTATAACTAAAAAAAAACAAATGTTATACTATATAATGTGTGATCTTATACCATTTAAATTAAACTATATGGTATAACTAAAAAAATCAAATGTTATACCATATAATATGTGATATTATACCATTTAACGTAATTGTATGGTATAACTCGTATTTCCATATGTTATACCATATAATTCATGATGTTATACCCTTATTTTTAACAGTGTAGCTGCCTACAGAAAGAAGAGGAGATGTTACTGTATCCAATGACGTCCATAATCAAATATTATATATGTAGGATTTATATAATATTGATGCAGGATATATAAACATCATAAATATTGACGCGTCTGCTATTACATTAAAATATATAATAGTATACACTATGACATATTATGCGGTCAACCCACGCAAGGTAAGACATTATTAGCATATTTGTAGACTAGCAAATATGAATAAGCCTAAGCTAACACATAAAACGCGTGTCATATTCGCGTTATTAAATGTTGAACTAATAATAAATGTATAGCATCGTTGAAACTCTTGTTTATGAATGCGTGTATACACCCATTCATATATATATATATATATATATATATATATATATATATATGCGGCTCATGTACATATGCTAATTTGTAGAGAAAAACAAGAGGTAAAGGATCATTAACAGATAGGATATATAGGTAGATGATAGATATATCTATAGATATATACTACAACCTATAGATGCAGTGGATCTAATCACGTATACAGTAATTTCAGAAGATGGAGTCGTGAATCTATCAACAAATGGAGAGGAAGGCGGAAGTACATGACATCAAACATTAAGTCATAGAGAGTTAATTATGGTGGATACTTTTATTTCAATATATTAAGCGAGTTGATAAGCAAATGTATTATCGTCTAGCTTTGGAATAATGCGCTTTTGATTCCTACATAATAGTTCGTTTGGTATTTTGAATAATATATGTTGATCATATTTGGCTTCAATTATACGATTTAAGTTAAAATTAGATTTAGTGGTTTTTATTAAGACATTATGTTCACGCTGAATATTTACAAATGCAATACAATTTTCATCAGTTTTTAACTTACGGTAAATTCGTTCACTTCGTCTAAGTAATCTCTTATTATTGTCAAGTTATGTAGTATACTACCTATAGGTTAACCTATAATTGTAGTAGTGCTATACCAGTTTTTATTTAATCGTTCAGTTGTTTTTATTATTTTTAAAGGAGCAAGTTGGTCAATCATATATTCATATGCATATAAAAAGACAAAGATAATAAAACCTCTCACTCTATATGTAGTGAGAAGATGTCGGGTTTGTCAGACATATATAGGATGGAACAATTCATATATAATATCTATCATTGTTCATATAATTATATGTATATACTCGGAAAGTCAGCACTAACATCAACAACATTAAAATATTATAATAGAATTAAATAAATAACAACAAATTTAAATAAATAATAATAAATAATACATAATCATATACATTTCGAACAAAAAGTTATTACCAATATTAAGAATATTAAGTTTTTTTTAAACATTACTTTATTTGAACAATATTTGATATCAGAAGGTAGGTAATTTAATTTTTATATTATTCGATTACCTAATAAATTCATAGAAACTTTAGATTTTTGCATTACTTTTCGTAATTTTAGAAGGGATAGATATGTTATATAACATACTATTGAAGTGTATAATATACTGTATATATATATTAACAATGAATTATCGATGGCCATTCATAATGTTAAATATAAGTAGGTTATTTCTTCTATACCTACCAGGTTAATTCTCAGCTGTCATGTAAAGTGGTAATACTTTAAGAAACATTAGACTATCATTATACTATTTAGGTACGTTAAATTATAAATGTAGGTACATATAGTACCTGTAGGTACATATAGTACCTGTAGGAACATATAGTATCTGTAGGTACATATAGTACCTGTAGGTACATATAGTACATGTAGGTACATATAGTACCTGTAGGTACATATAGTACCTGTAGGTATATATAGTACCTGTAGGTACATATAGTACCTGTAGGTACATATAGTACCTGTAGGTACATATAGTACCTGTAGGAACATATAGTACCTGAAGTACATATAGTACCTATAGGTACATATAGTACCTGTAGGTACATATAGTACCTGAAGTACATATAGTACCTGTAGGTACATATAGTACCTGAAGTACATATAGCACCTGTAGGTATATATAGGACCTGTAGGTACATATAGTACCTGTAGGTACATATAGTACCTGTAGGAACATATAGTACCTGTATGAACATATAGTACCTGAAGTACATATAGTACCTGTAGGTACATATAGTACCTATAGGTACATATAGTACCTGTAGGAACATATAGTACCTGTATGAACATATAGTACCTGAAGTACATATAGTACATGTAGGTACATATAGTACCTGTAGGTACATATAGTACCTGTAGGAACATATAGTACCTGTAGGAACATATAGTACCTGTAGGTACATATAGTACCTGTAGGAACATATAGTACCTGTAGGTACATATAGTACCTGAAGTACATATAGTACCTGAAGTACATATAGTACCTGTAGGTACATATAGTACCTGTAGGTACATATAGTACCTGTAGGAACATATAGTACCTGTATGAACATATAGTACCTGAAGTACATATAGTACATGTAGGTACATATAGTACCTGTAGGTACATATAGTACCTGTAGGAACATATAGTACCTGTATGAACATATAGTACCTGAAGTACATATAGTACATGTAGGTACATATAGTACCTGTAGTACATATAGTACCTATAGGTACATATAGTACCTGTAGGAACATATAGTACCTGTAGGAACATATAGTACCTGTAGGTACATATAGTACCTGTAGGTACATATAGTACCTGTAGGTACATATAGTACCTGTAGGAACATATAGTACCTATAGGTACATATAGTACCTGTAGGTACATATAGTACCTGTAGGTACATATAGTACCTGTAGGAACATATAGTACCTGTAGGAACATATAGTACCTGTAGGTACATATAGTACCTGTAGGTACATATAGTACCTGTAGGTACATATAGTACCTGTAGGTACATATAGTACCTGTAGGTACATATAGTACCTGTAAGTACATATAGTACCTGTAGGTACATATAGTACCTGTAGGTACATATAGTACATGTAGGTACATATAGTACCTGTAGGTACATATAGTACCTGTAGGAACATATAGTACCTGTAGGTACATATAGTACCTGTAGGTACATATAGTACCTATTGGTACATATAGTACCTGTAGTAACATATAGTACCTGTAGGAACATATAGTACCTGTATGTACATATAGTACCTGAAGTACATATAGTACATGTAGGTACATATAGTACCTGTAGGTACATATAGTACCTGTAGTACATATAGTAACTGTAGGTACATATAGTACCTGTAGGTACATATAGTACCTGTAGGTACATATAGTACATGTAGTTACATATAGTACCTGTAGTACATATAGTACCTATAGGTACATATAGTACCTGTAGGAACATATAGTACCTGTAGGAACATATAGTACCTGTAGGTACATATAGTACCTGTAGGTACATATAGTACCTGTAGGTACACATAGTACATGTAGGTACATATAGTACCTGTAGGTACATATAGTACCTGTAGGTACATATAGTACCTGTAGTACATATAGTAACTGTAGGTACATATAGTACCTGTAGGTACATATAGTACCTGTAGGTACATATAGTACATGTAGTTACATATAGTACCTGTAGTACATATAGTACCTATAGGTACATATAGTACCTGTAGGAACATATAGTACCTGTAGGAACATATAGTACCTGTAGGTACATATAGTACCTGTAGGTACATATAGTACCTGTAGGAACATATAGTACCTGTAGGTACATATAGTACCTGAAGTACATATAGTACCTGAAGTACATATAGTACCTGTAGGAACATATAGTACCTGTATGAACATATAGTACCTGAAGTACATATAGTACATGTAGGTACATATAGTACCTGTAGGTACATATAGTACCTGTAGGAACATATAGTACCTGTAGGTACATATAGTACCTGTAGGTACATATAGTACCTGTAGGAACATATAGTACCTGAAGTACATATAGTACCTATAGGTACATATAGTACCTGTAGGTACATATAGTACCTGAAGTACATATAGTACCTGTAGGTACATATAGTACCTGAAGTACATATAGCACCTGTAGGTATATATAGGACCTGTAGGTACATATAGTACCTGTAGGTACATATAGTACCTGTAGGAACATATAGTAACTGTATGAACATATAGTACCTGAAGTACATATAGTACCTGTAGGTACATATAGTACCTATAGGTACATATAGTACCTGTAGGAACATATAGTACCTGTATGAACATATAGTACCTGAAGTACATATAGTACATGTAGGTACATATAGTACCTGTAGGTACATATAGTACCTGTAGGAACATATAGTACCTGTAGGAACATATAGTACCTGTAGGTACATATAGTACCTGTAGGAACATATAGTACCTGTAGGTACATATAGTACCTGAAGTACATATAGTACCTGAAGTACATATAGTACCTGTAGGTACATATAGTACCTGTAGGTACATATAGTACCTGTAGGAACATATAGTACCTGTATGAACATATAGTACCTGAAGTACATATAGTACATGTAGGTACATATAGTAACTGTAGGTACATATAGTACCTGAAGTACATATAGCACCTGTATGAACATATAGTACCTGAAGTACATATAGTACCTGTAGGTACATATAGTACCTGTATGTACATATAGTACCTGTAGGTACATATAGTACCTGTATGTACATATAGTACCTGTAGGTACATATAGTACCTGTAGGTACATATAGTACCTGTAGTACATATAGTAACTGTAGGTACATATAGTACCTGTAGGTACATATAGTACCTGTAGGTACATATAGTACATGTAGTTACATATAGTACCTGTAGTACATATAGTACCTATAGGTACATATAGTACCTGTAGGAACATATAGTACCTGTAGGAACATATAGTACCTGTAGGTACATATAGTACCTGTAGGTACATATAGTACCTGTAGGTACATATAGTACCTGTAGGTACATATAGTACCTGTAAGTACATATAGTACCTGTAGGTACATATAGTACCTGTAGGTACATATAGTACATGTAGGTACATATAGTACCTGTAGGTACATATAGTACCTGTAGGCACATATAATACCTGTAGGTACATATAGTACCTGTAGGTACATATAGTACCTATTGGTACATATAGTACCTGTAGTAACATATAGTACCTGTAGGAACATATAGTACCTGTATGTACATATAGTACCTGAAGTACATATAGTACATGTAGGTACATATAGTACCTGTAGGTACATATAGTACCTGTAGTACATATAGTAACTGTAGGTACATATAGTACCTGTAGGTACATATAGTACCTGTAGGTACATATAGTACATGTAGTTACATATAGTACCTGTAGTACATATAGTACCTATAGGTACATATAGTACCTGTAGGAACATATAGTACCTGTAGGAACATATAGTACCTGTAGGTACATATAGTACCTGTAGGTACATATAGTACCTGTAGGTACACATAGTACATGTAGGTACATATAGTACCTGTAGGTACATATAGTACCTGTAGGTACATATAGTACCTGTATGAACATATAGTACCTGTAGGTACATATAGTACCTATAGGTACATATAGTACCTGTAGGTACATATAGTACCTGAAGTACACATAGTACCTGTAGGTACATATAGTACCTGTAGGTACATATAGTACCTGTATGAACATATAGTACCTGTAGGTACATATAGTAACTGTAGGTACATATAGTACATGTAGGTACATATAGTACCTGTAGGTACATATAGTACCTGTAAGTACATATAGTACCTGTAGGTACATATAGTACCTGTAGGTACATATAGTACATGTAGGTACATATAGTACCTGAAGTACATATAGTAACTGTAGGTACATATAGTACCTGTATGTACATATAGTACCTGTAGGTACATATAGTACCTGTATGAACATATAGTACCTGTAGGTACATATAGTAACTGTAGGTACATATAGTACCTGTAGGAACATATAGTACATGTAGGTACATATAGTACCTGTAGGTACATATAGTACCTGTAGTACATATAGTACCTGTAGGTACATATAGTAACTGTAGGTACATATAGTACCTATAGGTACATATAGTACCTGTAGGTACATATAGTACCTGTATGTACATATAGTACATGTAGGTACATATAGTACCTGTAGGTACATATAGTACCTGTAGGAACATATAGTACCTGTAGGTACATATAGTACCTGTAGGTACATATAGTACCTGTAGGTACATATAGTACCTGTAGGTACATATAGTACCTGTAGGAACATATAGTACCTATAGGTACATATAGTACCTGTAGGTACATATAGTACCTGTAGGTACATATAGTACCTGTAGGAACATATAGTACCTGTAGGAACATATAGTACCTGTATGAACATATAGTACCTGAAGTACATATAGTACCTGTAGGTACATATAGTACCTGTATGTACATATAGTACCTGTAGGTACATATAGTACCTGTATGTACATATAGTACCTGTAGGTACATATAGTACCTATAGGTACATATAGTAACTGTAGGTACATATAGTACCTGAAGTACATATAGTAACTGTAGGTACATATAGTACCTATAGGTACATATAGTACCTGTATGAACATATAGTACCTGTAGTACATATAGTACCTGTAGGTACATATAGTAACTGTAGGTACATATAGTACCTATAGGTACATATAGTACCTGTAGGTACATATAGTACCTGTATATACATATAGTAACTGTAGGTACATATAGTACCTGTAGGTACATATAGTACCTGTAGGTACACATAGTACATGTAGGTACATATAGTACCTGTAGGTACATATAGTACCTGTAGGTACATATAGTACCTGTATGAACATATAGTACCTGTAGGTACATATAGTACCTATAGGTACATATAGTACCTGTAGGTACATATAGTACCTGAAGTACATATAGTAACTGTAGGTACATATAGTACCTGTAGGTACATATAGTACCTGTATGAACATATAGTACCTGTAGGTACATATAGTACCTATAGGTACATATAGTAACTGTAGGTACATATAGTACCTGAAGTACATATAGTAACTGTAGGTACATATAGTACCTATAGGTACATATAGTACCTGTATGAACATATAGTACCTGTAGTACATATAGTACCTATAGGTACATATAGTAACTGTAGGTATATATAGTACCTATAGGTACATATAGTACCTGTAGTACATATAGTAACTGTAGGAACATATAGTACCTGAAGTACATATAGTAACTGTAGGTACATATAGTACCTATAGGTACATATAGTACCTGTATGAACATATAGTACCTGTAGTACATATAGTACCTGTAGGTACATATAGTAACTGTAGGTACATATAGTACCTATAGGTACATATAGTACCTGTATGAACATATAGTACCTGTAGTACATATAGTACCTGTAGGTACATATAGTAACTGTAGGTACATATAGTACCTATAGGTACATATAGTACCTGTAGGTACATATAGTACCTGTATATACATATAGTAACTGTAGGTACATATAGTACCTGTAGGTACATATAGTACCTGTATATACATATAGTAACTGTAGGTACATATAGTACCTGTAGGTACATATAGTACATGTAGGTACATATAGTACCTGTAGGTACATATAGTACCTGTAGGTACATATAGTACCTGTATGAACATATAGTACCTGTAGGTACATATAGTACCTATAGGTACATATAGTACCTGTAGGTACATATAGTACCTGAAGTACATATAGTAACTGTAGGTACATATAGTACCGATAGGTACATATAGTACCTGTAGGTACATATAGTACCTGTAGGTACATATAGTACATGTAGGTACATATAGTACCTGTAGGTACATATAGTACCTGTAGGTACATATAGTACATGTAGGTACATATAGTACCTGAAGTACATATAGTACCTGTAGGTATATATAGTACCTGTAGGAACATATAGTACCTGTAGGAACATATAGTACCTGTATGTACATATAGTACCTGTAGGTACATATAGTACATGTAGGTACATATAGTACCTGTAGGTACATATAGTACCTGTAGGTACATATAGTACCTGTAGGTACACATAGTACATGTAGGTACATATAGTACCTGTAGGTACATATAGTACCTGTAGGTACATATAGTACCTGTATGAACATATAGTACCTGTAGGTACATATAGTACCTATAGGTACATATAGTAACTGTAGGTACATATAGTACCTGAAGTACATATAGTAACTGTAGGTACATATAGTACCGATAGGTACATATAGTACCTGTAGGTACATATAGTACCTGTAGGTACATATAGTACATGTAGGTACATATAGTACCTGTAGGTACATATAGTACCTGTAGGTACATATAGTACATGTAGGTACATATAGTACCTGAAGTACATATAGTACCTGTAGGTATATATAGTACCTGTAGGAACATATAGTACCTGTAGGAACATATAGTACCTGTAGGTACACATAGTACATGTAGGTACATATAGTACCTGTAGGTACACATAGTACCTGTAGGTACATATAGTACCTGTAGGAACATATAGTACCTGTAGGTACATATAGTACCTGTAGGAACATATAGTACCTGTATGAACATATAGTACCTGAAGTACATATAGTACCTGTAGGTACATATAGTACCTGTAGGTACATATAGTACCTGTAGGAACATATAGTACCTGTAGGAACATATAGTACCTGTAGGTACATATAGTACCTGTAGGTACATATAGTACCTATAGGTACATACCTATAGGTACATATAGTACCTGTAGGTACATATAGTACCTGTAGGAACATATAGTACATGTAGGTACATATAGTACCTGTAGGTACATATAGTACCTGAAGTACATATAGTACCTGTAGGTACATATAGTACCTGTAGGTACATATAGTACCTATAGGTACATACCTATAGGTACATATAGTACCTGTAGGTACATATAGTACCTGTAGGAACATATAGTACATGTAGGTACATATAGTACCTGTAGGTACATATAGTACCTGAAGTACATATAGTACCTGTAGGTACATATAGTACCTGTAGGTACATATAGTACCTATAGGTACATACCTATATGTACATATAGTACCTGTAGGTACATATAGTACCTATAGGTACATATAGTACCTGTAGGTACATATAGTACCTGTATGTACATATAGTACCTGTAGGTACATATAGTACCTGTAGGAACATATAGTACATGTAGGTACATATAGTACCTGTAGGTACATATAGTACCTGTAGTACATATAGTACCTGTAGGTACATATATTAACTGTAGGTACATATAGTACCTATAGGTACATATAGTACATGTAGGTACATATAGTACCTGTATATACATATAGTAACTGTAGGTACATATAGTACCTGTAGGTACATATAGTACATGTAGGTACATATAGTACATGTAGGTACATATAGTACCTGTAGGTACACATAGTACATGTAGGTACATATAGTACCTGTAGGTACATATAGTACCTGTAGGTACATATAGTACCTGTATGAACATATAGTACCTGTAGGTACATATAGTACCTATAGGTACATATAGTACCTGTAGGTACATATAGTACCTGAAGTACATATAGTAACTGTAGGTACATATAGTACCGATAGGTACATATAGTACCTGTAGGTACATATAGTACCTGTAGGTACATATAGTACATGTAGGTACATATAGTACCTGTAGGTACATATAGTACCTGTAGGTACATATAGTACATGTAGGTACATATAGTACCTGAAGTACATATAGTACCTGTAGGTATATATAGTACCTGTAGGAACATATAGTACCTGTAGGAACATATAGTACCTGTAGGAACATATAGTACCTGTAGGTACATATAGTACCTGTAGGAACATATAGTACCTGTATGAACATATAGTACCTGAAGTACATATAGTACCTGTAGGTACATATAGTACCTATAGGTACATATAGTACCTGTAGGAACATATAGTACCTGTAGGAACATATAGTACCTGTAGGTACATATAGTACCTGTAGGTACATATAGTACCTGTAGGAACATATAGTACCTGTAGGAACATATAGTACCTGAAGTACATATAGTACCTGTAGGTACATATAGTACCTATAGGTACATACCTATAGGTACATATAGTACCTGTAGGTACATATAGTACCTGTAGGAACATATAGTACATGTAGGTACATATAGTACCTGTAGGTACATATAGTACCTGAAGTACATATAGTACCTGTAGGTACATATAGTACCTGTAGGTACATATAGTACCTATAGGTACATACCTATATGTACATATAGTACCTGTAGGTACATATAGTACCTATAGGTACATATAGTACCTGTAGGTACATATAGTACCTGTATGTACATATAGTACCTGTAGGTACATATAGTACCTGTAGGAACATATAGTACATGTAGGTACATATAGTACCTGTAGGTACATATAGTACCTGAAGTACATATAGTACCTGTAGGTACATATAGTACCTGTAGGTACATATAGTACCTATAGGTACATACCTATATGTACATATAGTACCTGTAGGTACATATAGTACCTATAGGTACATATAGTACCTGTAGGTACATATAGTACCTGTATGTACATATAGTACCTGTAGGTACATATAGTACCTGTAGGAACATATAGTACATGTAGGTACATATAGTACCTGTAGGTACATATAGTACATGTAGTACATATAGTACCTGTAGGTACATATAGTAACTGTAGGTACATATAGTACCTATAGGTACATATAGTACCTGTAGGTACATATAGTACCTGTATATACATATAGTAACTGTAGGTACATATAGTACCTGTAGGTACATATAGTACATGTAGGTACATATAGTACTGGTAGGTACATATAGTACATGTAGGTACATATAGTACCTGTAGGTACACATAGTACATGTAGGTACATATAGTACCTGTAGGTACATATAGTACCTGTAGGTACATATAGTACCTGTATGAACATATAGTACCTGTAGGTACATATAGTACCTATAGGTACATATAGTACCTGTAGGTATATATAGTACCTATAGGTACATATAGTACCTGTAGGTATATATAGTACCTATAGGTACATATATACCTGTAGGTACATATAGTACCTGTATATACATATAGTACATGTAGGTACATATAGTACCTGTAGGTACATATAGTACATGTAGGTACATATAGTACCTGTAGGTACACATAGTACCTGTAGGTACATATAGTACCTGTAGGTACATATAGTACCTGAAGTACATATAGTAACTGTAGGAACATATAGTACCTGAAGTACATATAGTAACTGTAGGTACATATAGTACCTGTAGGTACATATAGTACCTGAAGTACATATAGTACCTATAAGTACATACCTGTAGTGAACATTTTCAGAATGTTGTAATACTTGAATTCATACCAATAACAATTGAATCAGGATTTCAAATATAATAATTATACTCTAATATTCTTTTAACATATACATTATAAGATGTATAATATATGATAACATGATATACAAATTATATATATAACTTTAGAACATAAAAGTATTCATAGACGATTAAATGTCATCTTGTTATTATACATAATACCAATATCTTTAAATTCAATACAATTTGCAATATTTACATTATGTAATATATGCACATAATTCAAAGAACATTATATTTGTATTACTGCATATTGTCCAATAGAAAGTTAAAGGTTCCGTATATATAATACATATTACGTATATATTACGTATCCATTTGAAATATACATTTAGGTTATAACCTATATATATAACCTATACATATATGTTGTAAATCTATATCGCCATTATAGTGGGTATACCTGCAGGCATACATACATACAGGTTCCCCCCTAACTGATGTCACGTGAGTGATGAACCGGTCATAACCGGTTATAAAGCAATATTAATAAAGTTATACATATTGAATTGAATTCAATTGAATTGTTTATTTAAACACCAATATAGCGGGTGACCCTCTCTGGTGTATAACAATAACGAAAAATAATAAAAACAAACGAATAGAAAATACAAAATAACAAAAATTAAAATTAAATTAACTTAGATATAAAGATTAAAAAAGCGTATATACAAATAAATTAAGAAGTGTTTAAATAATGTTTTAGTTTGTTTCTGAATCAATATAAGGAGTGGACGTAAGTCATGCGGTAGGATGTTCCATATGCATATGATCGCATGCGAGGAACAGCGGATGAGAATACGCGATTACTAAATCCGTTAAATGAAGTACATGTGAGTTAAAGTTGAGCTGATTTATAATACACATACATATATATATATATATATACATTCTGAAAATAGACGTATTGAATATTTATGTTGTCTACCTTCATAATGTGTACATAAACGTGAGGCTCTTACAACAACCAATCACCACTACGATGATCATTAACATAGTATCGGGTTGCATTCTGGGACAATTATTGTATAGGTCATTCATTAATAATGCATGTTGAAATATGAAACCCATGCGTATAATAGATGTATTATAATACATATTCAGTGAAGGGCACATATTCAGTGATCCTTTTTTCCTGGATATGTGGTCGCCATAGTAACAGGTCGCTCGATAATTCATCTTTGCTTTCGGCGGTGACCGGCGAACCTCAGCCTTTGCATGCGTATTGATTTTCTAATTTTGAAATATCACCATATATTTGCTCATTTGTTATAACTATAGATGATCTTTCTGGGATTTACTAGTCACATCATGGATCATGCGTGTGTAGGTAACATACATGTTGTTCTCTGTCGAGGTTGTTAGAGTCCATGTAACAGAACCGTAAACAAGCACGGATTCGACTGCATCTCTGAAAAAAATTATTTTAAGACCAGTACTTAGATTTAAATCAGTATTATCTGAATTCGGTGTTAATGACAATATATTTTCGGCTGATTCTATTTTCTGTAATAATGTATTAGCATCTTTCAGAGTATTACTTGTTATGGCGATATCGTCAGCATAGTATGTATCGGTAAATTGTTCAGCGGGATATCGTCTGCTATTTCTCACTATTAGAGTAAAACCAAGCTCTCGGTTATTATCCAATGACGTCTTCAGAATATAGTCGAGACAGTTTATAAAGATGAACAGTGCAAGTTTATCACCCTGTAAGACTCCAGTTGTCGAAGTAAGGTGTATCTCCAACTGGTGAGCGAACAAGTGAGCGAGTATTCTTGTAGAGCATCATCATTGCACATTGTCTGATTCTTCTGGTATACCATACTTTAAAAGTATTTCTTTAATCTTTTTGCAATTTATCGAGTTAAAAGCTTTTGAAAAGTTAATGAAGAGTAGAGTTAGTGTCAGGTTTTTAGATTTTACACCTTCTAAAATGCTTCTAATAGTCAAAATGTTACCCGTTGTAGATCTATTTATTCGGAAGTGATTTTGATTTTTTCTTAGGATTGGATAAATTTCTGGTCTCATCCTGCTTAATAACATCAGGTTATATATCTTTGCGACGATTGCTGTTAGAGTAATTACTCTGTAGTTTTTTTGTGATGGAAAGATCTCCTTTTTTTTTTAGAAAAATGAGATATACATTCATATATCCAACTTATTATAGGTTCCTTGAAATAAACACGTTTACATGATTCTAACAAAAAATCTTTGAAAACATATAATTTCCAAAATTATGCCTGTATTTCGTCCAAACCTACTGCTTTTCCATATGATATATTATTTGTAGCTTTCATCACATATTTTTTCGTGAAAGGGCCGATTTTTATATCAAGATTATTCAATATATTGATTTCTCATATATATATATGAGCTGAATTTCTGCTATGAATTGTCGATTGGATATTCTTGCCAAGTAACTCTTTGAAATGCTTATGCCAAAGTTTGATTCGTTCATTATCATTGTTTGATTTTAGTTTCGCTATTTTGATTTCTTTCTTCCGCTAATTTCATTTATTGTTACCCAGGCTAGTGCGGATTTTGTATTTGTGGCCGCCTTTTGGTTTTCATATATCATTTTATTTATATAATTTTGTTGTTCTGAATCATAAGAATAAACTACAGATTCCAGAGCATTTATAAACTTGTTGATATTCATCTGTATAGGTAAGCTTTCTTTCAGGTGTGCTGCTTTGTGCAGTGTATCACGATAGATGTTTGCGGTTTATCAGGGTATTTGTTTCTTAAATTTGGGTTTTAACGGTATTACTTTATTGGCTGCAACTTTGCATGCTTTTTCAAAATATGTATATCTTGTACTTGCAGATAACGTTGTTTATGCTTCAGAATTTTGAAGGCTCAAAAATCTGTTTGTTACAATAAATGCATTTCTAATTTCAGTATCATGTTTCAATATTGTCCAGTCATATGGTTTTCATTTACTATTTTTCTTTTTATTAGCTCTAAGACTATATTTTATATCTGCCGTTATTATATGGTGATCAGACGCAAGTCTATTAAAATAACTGTAAGCTCTGCAGTTTTTTTACACTATTCTTCAATTTCTTATTTATTATTATGAAGTCAATCTGTCATTTAAAATCATTTGGAGAATTGTGCATCCATAATTAAACATGTCTTTTCTGGAAATGATTGTTTAGACATAGCATATTATTTTGTTGAAGATAGTCTTTGAGCATTTGGCTATTTAGATTTGTAGTTTGATGATAGGCATACTGATATCCACTGTATATTCCGAGGTGTGAATTTAAGTCTCCTACTATGATTAGAACATTATGCTTCGATATCTGTCTTGTTGGTCACTAATATCTGTTGGATTGTAACATGAGATTAGGTTAATGGATTTACTTGAAAGTTCACTATCATAATTCTAGGTGATATCGTTTCGACACTAGCTTGACTGCCCACATGCACGAGCATTACAATTCCACCATTTGCGGCAATTATACTATTCTTCCAGAGTTAGTAGTTTCCATTTATCATAAGAATGTTTTTTATCTTGTCCAATTATTTCAGCTGAGGCTATCCATTCTAGTATTTTATATACTTTATGAAGTGTTTGGGTATTCAATGATCCGATATTAAATCGTGTAGTTGTTTTGTATGTTGTACAGTTGTATCTTATTTTAATTTAATTTAATTTAATCTTCTCCTTTTCTCTTTCTCAGTAGTTCACTTTTCGACTGCATCCTGAGGTGGAATTGCATGACGCACTCCTTGTTCCGCGCGATCGCTAGTCGACTAGCAATGCGGGATGGATAATTGTTGTGTTGTATTGTCATGGTTTACTTTCGATGGCTAGATAAAATGTGCGGTCGCCACTCCATATACACACACACACACACACATATATATATATATATATATATATATATATATATATATATATATATATATTCTTGAGGGGTCAATTGTATCAGCTATTATTATACGTGATTCAATAAATAAATAAATATATATATATGTGTGAAATAATAAATATATATATATATATATATATATACACTTGTACATATATATTATATTCTTATAATTATACCTTATAAAGTACAATTACAAGTATAAGTATATGTATATATATATATATATATATATATTTATATATACAGTATACTGACCAATTATGTATTCATAATTGTGTAACACATTTATAAAATTAATAATGTTATATATATATATAATATATATTTTATATATATATATAGCCATGTATATACATGTATAGTACTATAACTATAGTATATATATATATATAGTCACGTGATTCTTTATTCACAATATCGATATTACATAATTAAAATTACACATTCTATCAATATTTTTACAAATTATAAATATAATTCGTTAAATAACGCAATACTAAATATTGTAATACATTAGAGTACACAGATATTAAAATCTAAATGATGGTATCCTTTATATATATATATTGTTATTTTTTATTTTTATTTGGTTGAGTCCTTTCATCCCATTTAGGAACTTAGATGAAGTTTTCACTTATAACCATATGCCTCTAATATCCCTTCGAATCCGCTCTAGTCTAAATCTGATCATTTATGTATACACAATTGTATAAGATCACTTCTAAATATTAGTATAAGACATATTGTAATGTTCCAGATGAGGCTTGAACCTGCGTCATATTGATTGTATGTCTTACGCCTTAGTCAAATGAGCCACACAGGCAGTTATATATATTTTATATATATATATCATATATATATATATATGATGATATATATGGTGATATATATTTTATATATATATATATATATATATATCACTTGTGATTTATGTTAAATTTAACTATAAATAAAAATTAATTGCATTATAAACCTACTCGGAAGGGAAAGATTACTCAACATTATAAATAATAGATATTATATATAATAACCCATTTGAATGATATATAATATTAATTATATAAATATATAGTTAAAGATAAATAATTATGAATAGAACAATATCACGTAATAGTCATCATAACTTAGTTACATATGTATATTTAATGGGGTTGACCTGCAGGTCATGATCAATAGAAAGTCACAGCACCATGATTATCTACCTGACTTTTCTATAGATATGGTATATATATACCTCACAATGAGATCATCACTCTGTATATATAGAGCGTATGCATAGCGATGTTGTCTCGCTAGTAATGTTATATCATGTATTATACTAATGCCAAGAATTTGACATTGCTAGTGTTGTTGTTTTTTTGGGTTTTTTATTGTTTATTTGGTTTTTTGGTTTTTTTGGTTTATTTGGTTTTTTTGGTTTTTGTGTAAAGAATATTGGTTTTTTTATTTATTATTTAAATAATTGTTATTAATAAATTGTTATATTGAATGTTATTTGTAATACATACTTTTATAGATATATGATTATTATTAGATATTTCGTGTATATTATATTAAAAATATTATAGTATACATTATATATATAATGTATACAAGGATTCAGTAAATTCTATCCAAATTATATTTTTATTTCAGCCAGTCTTGTTTATTAAATGAATAAATTTATTATAATACAAACAATATATACAATTATTAATAATATTGATTGGGTTGTTGATTTTTTTTGTTTTTTTTGTGTTTTGTTTTTTTTTTGTTGATTTTTTGGGGTTTTAAAACGATAAAAACCAGCAACACTGCCTTATATAATTTAAAATTATAAGGTATAATTTATATAATATACATAATATATTCTATTATTATAATATTGATACTAATTTTAAATGATATAATAATGAAATTAATATATTTATCAATAATTTGAATATACAAAATCAAAAAAACTAAATAAACCAAAAAAAAACAAATAAACCAAATAAACCATGGTTTTTATGATAAAAAAAAACCGTCAAAAAACTGAGTCAACCTAACAACCCTAGTCCTTGCTAATATCGAACTCGTTCTCTAATGTTTTTAAACAAATTATCAATTATGTCATATTATACTTGCAAGTATAAAACATGTTCATCTCGTAAATAGTTTCGATAATATATAAAAGTAATCATTTACTATGAAAATGGGAAGTCGCATAAGTGAGGTATAGTATACTGTACGTATAGTATACTATATATATAGTATATTGTAGTTGTAATGAGCGATAATGGCATGGCATTACTACGTCTTTATCATCCCTATAGGACTTATAATTACTAGCGTCACTGATGGAAAGCCACAGGGAGCTTAATGCGAGCGTAATGTAGTTAGTATCCCTTATAATATACTACATTCCCAGATAACACTGTATACAGTATATAGTATTATAGACTATAATTTATAGTATAGTATACTATATATGTATAGTATAATAGCTGTATTAAAATGTTAACTTAAATAAAATATGACTTAGGTAACGTCATTATTTAAGTAATAATAATAGTTTACATTATACATATATGTATACGCATACTTATATATATATATATATATATATATATATATATATATATTTCTATTAGAATAATACACTTATACACTTTAAAACATTTAAATATATCTTAAAAATATTCAATATATATCCAGAGTAGCTATATATATATATATATATATATATATATATATATATATATATATATATATATATACTACTAGCTACTCTTGATATATATTGAATATTTTTAAGATATATTTAAATGTATTAAAGTGTATAAGTGTATTATTCTAATAGAAAACTAAATAATTAAATGTAATTTATAATGTGTTTCTTTTGTATATATTTTATATATACAGTCAACACTCTGTAAGTCGGACTACGGATAAGTCGGACTTTTCGATAAGTCGGACAAATTTAGTTGGTTTGGTTGGATTTGTATCTAGTTCCATGTTAAATTAATCCGATAAGTCTGATACGTTGGATTTGATAAGTCAGACTTTTCTATAAGTCGGACACATATTATAGTCATTTTTATGATTTTTATACTGGATAAGTCGGATTTTTTATAAATTGTCAGAAATGTTTACTTTAAATAATGAATATTATAATTTTAGTAAGTAATATTATTGAATACCACATTTTATGCTGTTGATTGTTGCATAATTCCATATTTCGGTAACCATTTAACTCACGCTGCACATTTCATGTCTTATTTGCATGATATTCTGAATCTTGGATAAGTCGGACATCTCGCTGTGGCGGACACTTTTCCCGGTCCCTTCGAGTCCGACTTATCGGGAGTTGACTGTATATATATTTTACTAACTTTAAATCTTAACATTTTAATTTATTTATTTATTGTAATTTAACTTTTATCATAATGTTCTCATTATTGTCCTTTAAAAGTAATTTAATAATTAATGCGTAAATCGTTAATCTGCAACGATCTTAGGAAAGTGTAACAGGTAAACCCCTAGATAAGCCATTAGATAATCATGTCGATTATTCGTTTACCATGATCATATCTAAATTCTGATATTATTATTAGTATTATTAATATTATTATATTTATAACAATATATAAATATATTATTTATTAAATTATAATAATACAATCAGATATTTTAAATAGTTACCTAAATAAATCTTAAAAATTTGAGTTGATGCATCTTACTTAAAATCGCACTAAATCAAATTAAATAATGCAGATTAAATATCGTCATTGCAATGTACATGTAAGCATCAACAATCTGCGTTAGTATACTATCATATATGATATTGCTGATATTGAGGATGCTAGAAACACATATAATATATTGTAAATATAAAATTAATATGTATTATATTATATATATATATTTATATATATATTTATATATTTATTAAATAGGTATATATATATATGTATATATATATGTATATATATATATATATATATATGTATATATATATACCTACATATATGTGATTTACTAAATTTTAAAGGAAACAATAGAATTTATAACGTAATCAAATATATTTCGATGTAAACGTGATTCTGTCATGATTATGTGTGTATATTTCATGATTATGTGTGTGTATTTTAATACTATATATAATACTATGTATAATACTATATATATATATAATTTTATAAATACATTACAAATAATATATATATATATATATATATATTTAAATACTATATATAATTACTATATTTACTATAATTACTATATGTATATGTGCATTACTATATCATGCATACACATTCACGTGTATATACATATGCGTACACATGCGCATAGAGACATAATTACGTTATATGTTATATGTAAATTAATTATATGACATCACTAGCACATGTTACGCAATCATTACATCACAGAGCTCTCTCTCTCTATCGTAATGAAAACAAACGTGAACTCCAACGTTAACATTTCTATATTACGTCATATATTTGTATGCATATATATATATATATATATATATATATATATATATATATTATATATAACTGCTGTGTGCACTGTTAAAAATAAAAGGTTGAATCAAGGAAATAAAATGGTTGAATGCTCTATTTACCTATTCAACCTTTGTAAAAGGTTGAGTCAACAATATACTCTCCATTCAACCTTTTAATAAAAAGGTTGAACGAACATAATTATGATTCAACCTTATATTTTATAAATTAATATACTATAGTATATATATATATATATATATATAGCATGTATATATTTGTAGCTGAATATTATTTACTTCTATATATTTATATCTGAAAATATAGATACTCATTTGAATACATTTATATATTTAAATATTGAAAACATATATGTACCTAATTACTATTATTATTCATTAATACCGTTTCTATAACTGATAAACAATCGATATATGGAATAAGATTAGTATAATACCTATACCAAAGAAGGGATATCTGAGCTATACAAACAACCCAGCAAACGTAATTGCATAATAATAGCAGCATAACAGAATATGTAATAGAATAAAATGTTTACATTGTGCTATCATGCTGCTATTATGCTGATATTAAATGTTTATTATGCTGCTATTAATTTGTCATGCTATTTTGCTGCTGTTATGCTGCTATTTAAAGTATATTATGCTGATATTATGCTGCTATTAATTTAAAAGTATATTATGCTGCTGTATAACAGCAGAAAAATAGCATGACAAATTAATATCAGCATAATATACATTTGATAGCAGTATAATAGCAGCATAATAGCACAATGTAAACATTTGAGTCTATTACATATGCTATTATGCTGCTATTATGCGGTTATTACTGTTTGCTGGGAACTACGTGGCATTACTTTAACAGCTACTACCTTTTTATCGATTTCTCCAAAGCTTTCGATTCCATACATCGAGGAAAGAGGTAGAGATACATAATTCATATACGCACCATATATGGTATACCAGATGAGATTATAATAACATACAAACTAACTAAATCTATTGTGAGAACTGATGATGGAGACACTGAATTTATAAAAATATATTGGAGTTTTTCAATGTGATACACTAGCCCCTTTTATGTTCATAAATTGTCTTGACTATGTTTTGAATACATTTTAGAAAGTTACCGAAATATTGATATTTGTTTACCCTCATTGAGAGAAGGAGCAAAGGATAACCAGCAATACAAACTATAAATGTTGACTATGCGGATGAAATAGTTATAGTAACTTATAAAACCAACGAATTAATAATACTTCCCAGCAAACAGTAATAGCTTCATAATAGCAACATAATAGTATATATAATAGCCACAAATGTACACATTGTGCTATTATGCTTCTATTAATTTGTCATGCTATTATGCTACTTTTATACTAGAATAGCAACATAATAACATCACAATATAATTTATAATTAATTGCAGCATTATAGCATAACAAATTAATAGCAGCATAATAGACATTTAATGGCAACATAGGCAACCTAATAGCAGCATAAGGGCACAATGTAAACATTTGAGGATATTAGATATGCTATTATGTTACTATTATGAGGCTATTACTGTTTGCTGGATTGTACATAAAATGTAACATAATGTAAAAGAAATTGGGCTATAAATACTGGAAAGATGGAATTCATCAGTATAAATCAAGGAAAAAATTAACTTATCAAAAACCTAAACGGTAATAATATTAAAGAAGTTTCTTATTTTAAGTATCTTGGAAGCTACATTCAGTCAACAGAAAAATATATCAATATCAGATTAGTTAACATCTGAGAAGTCTTAAATGAGATAAAATCATATGTAGATCAAGACTACATGATAAAATGAAAAGAAACTTTTTAAGATTAAGTGTGAGTCGATTATGTTAGCTGGAATCTAACAAAAGAGATTGAAAAATACTTAAAATAATACAAGAAATTACACTCGAATGCTACGTTCTATTTCAAGACCTCATATAACCTCGGTTATAGGTTATAGGAGGTCTTGCTATTTTTCTGGGCACTGTTGGAAAAAAGGACGATCTCGCAGGACCAACTTATGGATGGTACACTATGTGATGTATACGATATAAAAAAGTCGATGAAATATAGAGATGGTTAGAGGAAGATAGTCTAAAACTGCCGGACAAGCTCTACATGTAGGGTAAGGTATATCACTAATAATCTCAAGTATTATATATACTCTTTTATAGTGTATTATAATAATATATGCAATTATTAATATTATATTAATTTGATTAAAAATTAATGTTCATAGATTTTAAATGATCATATTATTTATATATATATATTAATTTAATACATCATATTTATTTACGATATTTTAGTTGTAATCTATGATACAACATAATACATTATAATTCATCATTATAAATCATTACATACATAATCAATTATGTATTCCTTATAAATTATAATTTATAATGAATGTTACTATTTGTTATTAAATGAAAACGTTCTAAAATGTTTGTATAATTTTACAAGCTATTGTATATTGTTAAATATTTTAAATTAAAGATTCCAGGGCAAAGATTATTATATTATTGTTTACCTTTATGAAAATATTCAGAAATAAATACAAGGTAAATAGTCTAAACTTTTAAATAACCGTATATTAAATATAAGATTTGTACATTTATCATTCTATATAGTTTATATTTATATATTAAATAACATGAATACAATAGTTAATGTTACATAATTAGTGATACAATAATACTCTATTTATATATTATTCGACAATGTCCGATATTCATGGGCGATAATTATTTAATATTACGTATATATTAATTTAAATATGATTATTAAATGTTTATATAAAATGTATTAGAATATAAATAGAGTATTGTATTCGTAACTTTCCATATTAACATCGGTTAATCTGATATATGGTACATGACTATTTATATACAAGGCAATTTCAAATTGCCAATTTTTATACATTTTCTAAAGTAAGCTTAGCTCTATTTAAAAATCGCAAAGCTTTTTAAATTATAAACTATGATGCATAATACAATTTATATTTTAGTTTTTACAAATGTGTATTTAAACTAAAATTAAAATATATCTTGTTCTTATCGGGAGTTGACTGTATATATATTTTACTAACTTTAAATCTTAACATTTTAATTTATTTATTTATTGTAATTTAACTTTTATCATAATGTTCTCATTATTGTCCTTTAAAAGTAATTTAATAATTAATGCGTAAATCGTTAATCTGCAACGATCTTAGGAAAGTGTAACAGGTAAACCCCTAGATAAGCCATTAGATAATCATGTCGATTATTCGTTTACCATGATCATATCTAAATTCTGATATTATTATTAGTATTATTAATATTATTATATTTATAACAATATATAAATATATTATTTATTAAATTATAATAATACAATCAGATATTTTAAATAGTTACCTAAATAAGTTCTTATGGTATGGAAATAAATGGTACAAAAACGCAATTAATGACGAATTCTGAAGGTAGATTTACATCTAATATTAGTATAAATAACACACCATTAAAAGTAGTTGATTCATTTAAATATCTAGGAGCGATTATTGATGACAAAGGTTCTAAAGCTGAAATTCTATCTAGAATTGGTCAAACAATCGCAGCCTTATCAAATTTAAATGTAATATGGTATGACACTTCGCTACATCTTAAAGCCAAAATTCAATTAATGCAATCTCTTTTGAATTCAATATTCTTATATGCATGCGAAACTTGGACACTAAGTAAAGATCTGCAAAAACGAATACGTGCTCTAGAGATGAGATGCCTTCGGAGATTACTAAATATTAACTATAAAGATAGAGTCACGAACGTGGAAGTTAGAAGACGGGTAACATGTCAAATCGGCCCACACTCAGAACTATTAGCAAAGGTTATTGAAAAGAAACTCAAATGGTTCGGTCACGTTATTAGGTCTGACACAATATCAAAAACAATTCTGCAAGGAACTGTTGACGGTATAAGAAGAAGAGGACGACCGAAGTTACAATGGCAAGACAATGTTGTCGAGTGGACTGGCATGGATATTGTAAAAGCAATGAGAGCGACGATGAGCAGAGAAGGATGGAGAAAAGTTATATGGAATTCAACGGCGCCCCTACGGCATCCAAATGCTATGGGATAGGTTAAAGGTTAAAGGTTAACCTAAATAAATCTTAAAAATTTGAGTTGATGCATCTTACTTAAAATCGCACTAAATCAAATTAAATAATGCAGATTAAATATCGTCATTGGAATGTACATGTAAGCATCAATAATCTGCGTTAGTATACTATCATATATGATATTGCTGATATTGAGGATGCTAGAAACACATATAATATATTGTAAATATAAAATTAATATGTATTATATTATATATATATATTTATATATTTATTAAATAGGTATATATATATGTATATATATATGTATATATATACCTACATATATGTGATTTACTAAATTTTAAAGGAAACAATAGAATTTATAACGTAATCAAATATATTTCGATGTAAACGTGATTCTGTCATGATTATGTGTGTATATTTCATGATTATGTGTGTGTATTTTAATACTATATATAATACTATGTATAATACTATATATATATATATAATTTTATAAATACATTACAAATAATATATATATATATATATATATATTTAAATACTATATATAATTACTATATTTACTATAATTACTAATTGTATATGTGCATTACTATATCATGCATACACATTCACGTGTATATACATATGCGTACACATGCGCATAGAGACATAATTACGTTATATGTTATATGTAAATTAATTATATGACATCACTAGCACATGTTACGCAATCATTACATCATAGAGCTCTCTCTCTATCGTAATGAAAACAAACGTGAACTCCAACGTTAACATTTCTATATTACGTCATATATTTGTATGCATATATATATATATATATATATATATATATATATATTATATATAACTGCTGTGTGCACTGTTAAAAATAAAAGGTTGAATCAAGGAAATAAAATGGTTGAATGCTCTATTTACCTATTCAACCTTTGTAAAAGGTTGAGTCAACAATATACTCTCCATTCAACCTTTTAATAAAAAGGTTGAACGAACATAATTATGATTCAACCTATATTTTATAAATTAATCTACTATAGTATATATATATATATATAGCATGTATATATTTGTAGCTGAATATTATTTACTTCTATATATTTATATCTGAAAATATAGATACTCATTTGAATACATTTATATATTTAAATATTGAAAACATATATGTACCTAATTACTATTATTATTCATTAATACCGTTTCTATAACTGATAACCAATCGATATATGGAATAAGATTAGTATAATACCTATACCAAAGAAGGGATATCTGAGCTATACAAACAACCCAGCAAACGTAATTGCATAATAATAGCAGCATAACAGAATATGTAATAGAATAAAATGTTTACATTGTGCTATCATGCTGCTATTATGCTGATATTAAATGTTTATTATGCTGCTATTAATTTGTCATGCTATTTTGCTGCTGTTATGCTGCTATTTAAAGTATATTATGCTGATATTATGCTGCTATTAATTTAAAAGTATATTATGCTGCTGTATAACAGCAGAAAAATAGCATGACAAATTAATATCAGCATAATATACATTTGATAGCAGTATAATAGCAGCATAATAGCACAATGTAAACATTTGAGTCTATTACATATGCTATTATGCTGCTATTATGCGGTTATTACTGTTTGCTGGGAACTACGTGGCATTACTTTAACAGCTACTACCTTTTTATCGATTTCTCCAAAGCTTTCGATTCCATACATCGAGGAAAGAGGTAGAGATACATAATTCATATACGCACCATATATGGTATACCAGATGAGATTATAATAACATACAAACTAACTAAATCTATTGTGAGAACTGATGATAGAGACACTGAATTTATAAAAATATATTGGAGTTTTTCAATGTGATACACTAGCCCCTTTTATGTTCATAAATTGTCTTGACTATGTTTTGAATACATTTTAGAAAGTTACCGAAATATTGATATTTGTTTACTCTCATTGAGAGAAGGAGCAAAGGATAACCAGCAATACAAACTATAAATGTTGACTATGCGGATGAAATAGTTATAGTAACTTATAACACCAACGAATTAATAATACTTCCCAGCAAACAGTAATAGCTTCATAATAGCAACATAATAGTATATATAATAGCCTCAAATGTACACATTGTGCTATTATGCTTCTATTAATTTGTCATGCTATTATGCTACTTTTATACTAGAATAGCAACATAATAACATCACAATATACTTTATAATTAATTGCAGCATTATAGCATAACAAATTAATAGCAGCATAATAGACATTTAATGGCAACATAGGCAACCTAATAGCAGCATAAGGGCACAATGTAAACATTTGAGGATATTAGATATGCTATTATGTTACTATTATGAGGCTATTACTGTTTGCTGGATTGTACATAAAATGTAACATAATGTAAAAGAAATTGGGCTATAAATACTGGAAAGATGGAATTCATCAGTATAAATCAAGGAAAAAATTAACTTATCAAAAACCAAAACGGTAATAATATTAAAGAAGTTTCTTATTTTAAGTATCTTGGAAGCTACATTCAGTCAACAGAAAAATATATCAATATCAGATTAGTTAACATCTGAGAAGTCTTAAATGAGATAAAATCATATGTAGATCAAGACTACATGATAAACTGAAAAGAAACTTTTTAAGATTAAGTGTGAGTCGATTATGTTAGCTGGAATCTAACAAAAGAGATTGAAAAATACTTAAAATAATACAAGAAATTACACTCGAATGCTACGTGCTATTTTCAAGACCTCATATAACCTCGGTTATAGGTTATAGGAGGTCTTACTATTTTTCTGGGCACTGTTGGAAAAAAGGACGATCTCGCAGGACCAACTTATGGATGGTACACTATGTGATGTATACGATATAAAAAAGTCGATGAAATATAGAGATGGTTAGAGGAAGATAGTCTAAAACTGCCGGACAAGCTCTACATGTAGGGTAAGGTATATCACTAATAATCTCAAGTATTATATATACTATTTTATTGTGTATTATAATAATATATGCAATTATTAATATTATATTAATTTGATTAAAAATTAATGTTCATAGATTTTAAATGATCATATTATTTATATATATATATTAATTTAATACATCATATTTATTTACGATATTTTAGTTGTAATCTATGATACAACATAATACATTATAATTCATCATTATAAATCATTACATACATAATCAATTATGTATTCCTTATATATTATAATTTATAATGAATGTTACTATTTGTTATTAAATGAAAACGTTCTAAAATGTTGGTATAATTTTACAAGCTATTGTATATTGTTAAATATTTTAAATTAAAGATTCCAGGGCAAAGATTATTATATTATTGTTTACCTTTATGAAAATATTCAGAAATAAATACAAGGTAAATAGTCTAAACTTTTAAATAACCGTATATTAAATATAAGATTTGTACATTTATCATTCTATATAGTTTATATTTATATATTAAATAACATGAATACAATAGTTAATGTTACATAATTAGTGATACAATAATACTCTATTTATATATTATTCGACAATGTCCGATATTCATGGGCGATAATTATTTAATATTACGTATATATTAATTTAAATATAATTATTAAATGTTTATATAAAATGTATTAGAATATAAATAGAGTATTGTATTCGTAACTTTCCATATTAACATCGGTTAATCTGATATATGGTACATGACTATTTATATACAAGGCAATTTCAAATTGCCAATTTTTATACATTTTCTAAAGTAAGCTTAGCTCTATTTAAAAATCGCAAAGCTTTTTAAATTATAAACTATGATGCATAATACAATTTATATTTTAGTTTTTACAAATGTGTATTTAAACTAAAATTAAAATATATCTTGTTCTTATCGGGAGTTGACTGTATATATATATTACTAACTTTAAATCTTAACATTTTAATTTATTTATTTATTGTAATTTAACTTTTATCATAATGTTCTCATTATTGTCCTTTAAAAGTAATTTAATAATTAATGCGTAAATCGTTAATCTGCAACGATCTTAGGAAAGTGTAACAGGTAAACCCCTAGATAAGCCATTAGATAATCATGTCGATTATTCGTTTACCATGATCATATCTAAATTCTGATATTATTATTAGTATTATTAATATTATTATATTTATAACAATATATAAATATATTATTTATTAAATTATATTAATACAATCAGATATTTTAAATAGTTACCTAAATAAATCTTAAAAATTTGAGTTGATGCATCTTACTTAAAATCGCACTAAATCAAATTAAATAATGCAGATTAAATATCGTCATTGCAATGTACATGTAAGCATCAACAATCTGCGTTAGTATACTATCATATATGATATTGCTGATATTGAGGATGCTAGAAACACATATAATATATTGTAAATATAAAATTAATATGTATTATATTATATATATATATTTATATATATATTTATATATTTATTAAATAGGTATATATATATGTATATATATATATATATGTATATATATATATACCTACATATATGTGATTTACTAAATTTTAAAGGAAACAATAGAATTTATAACGTAATCAAATATATTTCGATGTAAACGTGATTCTGTCATGATTATGTGTGTATATTTCATGATTATGTGTGTGTATTTTAATACTATATATAATACTATGTATAATACTATATATATATATAATTTCATAAATACATTACAAATAATATATATATATATATATATATATTTAAATACTATATATAATTACTATATTTACTATAATTACTAATTGTATATGTGCATTACTATATCATGCATACACATTCACGTGTATATACATATGCGTACACATGCGCATAGAGACATAATTACGTTATATGTTATATGTAAATTAATTATATGACATCACTAGCACATGTTACGCAATCATTACATCATAGAGCTCTCTCTCTCTATCGTAATGAAAACAAACGTGAACTCCAACGTTAACATTTCTATATTACGTCATATATTTGTATGCATATATATATATATATATATATATATATATATTATATATAACTGCTGTGTGCACTGTTAAAAATGAAAGGTTGAATCAAGGAAATAAAATGGTTGAATGCTCTATTTACCTATTCAACCTTTGTAAAAGGTTGAGTCAACAATATACTCTCCATTCAACCTTTTAATAAAAAGGTTGAACGAACATAATTATGATTCAACCTATATTTTATAAATTAATCTACTATAGTATATATATATATATATATAGCATGTATATATTTGTAGCTGAATATTATTTACTTCTATATATTTATATCTGAAAATATAGATACTCATTTGAATACATTTATATATTTAAATATTGAAAACATATATGTACCTAATTACTATTATTATTCATTAATACCGTTTCTATAACTGATAACCAATCGATATATGGAATAAGATTAGTATAATACCTATACCAAAGAAGGGATATCTGAGCTATACAAACAACCCAGCAAACGTAATTGCATAATAATAGCAGCATAACAGAATATGTAATAGAATAAAATGTTTACATTGTGCTATCATGCTGCTATTATGCTGATATTAAATGTTTATTATGCTGCTATTAATTTGTCATGCTATTTTGCTGCTGTTATGCTGCTATTTAAAGTATATTATGCTGATATTATGCTGCTATTAATTTAAAAGTATATTATGCTGCTGTATAACAGCAGAAAAATAGCATGACAAATTAATATCAGCATAATATACATTTGATAGCAGTATAATAGCAGCACAATAGCACAATGTAAACATTTGAGTCTATTACATATGCTATTATGCTGCTATTATGCGGTTATTACTGTTTGCTGGGAACTACGTGGCATTACTTTAACAGCTACTACCTTTTTATCGATTTCTCCAAAGCTTTCGATTCCATACATCGAGGAAAGAGGTAGAGATACATAATTCATATACGCACCATATATGGTATACCAGATGAGATTATAATAACATACAAACTAACTAAATCTATTGTGAGAACTGATGATAGAGACACTGAATTTATAAAAATATATTGGAGTTTTTCAATGTGATACACTAGCCCCTTTTATGTTCATAAATTGTCTTGACTATGTTTTGAATACATTTTAGAAAGTTACCGAAATATTGATATTTGTTTACCCTCATTGAGAGAAGGAGCAAAGGATAACCAGCAATACAAACTATAAATGTTGACTATGCGGATGAAATAGTTATAGTAACTTATAAAACCAACGAATTAATAATACTTCCCAGCAAACAGTAATAGCTTCATAATAGCAACATAATAGTATATATAATAGCCTCAAATGTACACATTGTGCTATTATGCTTCTATTAATTTGTCATGCTATTATGCTACTTTTATACTAGAATAGCAACATAATAACATCACAATATACTTTATAATTAATTGCAGCATTATAGCATAACAAATTAATAGCAGCATAATAGACATTTAATGGCAACATAGGCAACCTAATAGCAGCATAAGGGCACAATGTAAACATTTGAGGATATTAGATATGCTATTATGTTACTATTATGAGGCTATTACTGTTTGCTGGATTGTACATAAAATGTAACATAATGTAAAAGAAATTGGGCTATAAATACTGGAAAGATGGAATTCATCAGTATAAATCAAGGAAAAAATTAACTTATCAAAAACCTAAACGGTAATAATATTAAAGAAGTTTCTTATTTTAAGTATCTTGGAAGCTACATTCAGTCAACAGAAAAATATATCAATATCAGATTAGTTAACATCTGAGAAGTCTTAAATGAGATAAAATCATATGTAGATCAAGACTACATGATAAAATGAAAAGAAACTTTTTAAGATTAAGTGTGAGTCGATTATGTTAGCTGGAATCTAACAAAAGAGATTGAAAAATACTTAAAATAATACAAGAAATTACACTCGAATGCTACGTGCTATTTTCAAGACCTCATATAACCTCGGTTATAGGTTATAGGAGGTCTTACTATTTTTCTGGGCACTGTTGGAAAAAAGGACGATCTCGCAGGACCAACTTATGGATGGTACACTATGTGATGTATACGATATAAAAAAGTCGATGAAATATAGAGATGGTTAGAGGAAGATAGTCTAAAACTGCCGGACAAGCTCTACATGTAGGGTAAGGTATATCACTAATAATCTCAAGTATTATATATACTATTTTATTGTGTATTATAATAATATATGCAATTATTAATATTATATTAATTTGATTAAAAATTAATGTTCATAGATTTTAAATGATCATATTATTTATATATATATATTAATTTAATACATCATATTTATTTACGATATTTTAGTTGTAATCTATGATACAACATAATACATTATAATTCATCATTATAAATCATTACATACATAATCAATTATGTATTCCTTATATATTATAATTTATAATGAATGTTACTATTTGTTATTAAATGAAAACGTTCTAAAATGTTGGTATAATTTTACAAGCTATTGTATATTGTTAAATATTTTAAATTAAAGATTCCAGGGCAAAGATTATTATATTATTGTTTACCTTTATGAAAATATTCAGAAATAAATACAAGGTAAATAGTCTAAACTTTTAAATAACCGTATATTAAATATAAGATTTGTACATTTATCATTCTATATAGTTTATATTTATATATTAAATAACATGAATACAATAGTTAATGTTACATAATTAGTGATACAATAATACTCTATTTATATATTATTCGACAATGTCCGATATTCATGGGCGATAATTATTTAATATTACGTATATATTAATTTAAATATAATTATTAAATGTTTATATAAAATGTATTAGAATATAAATAGAGTATTGTATTCGTAACTTTCCATATTAACATCGGTTAATCTGATATATGGTACATGACTATTTATATACAAGGCAATTTCAAATTGCCAATTTTTATACATTTTCTAAAGTAAGCTTAGCTCTATTTAAAAATCGCAAAGCTTTTTAAATTATAAACTATGATGCATAATACAATTTATATTTTAGTTTTTACAAATGTGTATTTAAACTAAAATTAAAATATATCTTGTTCTTATCGGGAGTTGACTGTATATATATATTACTAACTTTAAATCTTAACATTTTAATTTATTTATTTATTGTAATTTAACTTTTATCATAATGTTCTCATTATTGTCCTTTAAAAGTAATTTAATAATTAATGCGTAAATCGTTAATCTGCAACGATCTTAGGAAAGTGTAACAGGTAAACCCCTAGATAAGCCATTAGATAATCATGTCGATTATTCGTTTACCATGATCATATCTAAATTCTGATATTATTATTAGTATTATTAATATTATTATATTTATAACAATATATAAATATATTATTTATTAAATTATATTAATACAATCAGATATTTTAAATAGTTACCTAAATAAATCTTAAAAATTTGAGTTGATGCATCTTACTTAAAATCGCACTAAATCAAATTAAATAATGCAGATTAAATATCGTCATTGCAATGTACATGTAAGCATCAACAATCTGCGTTAGTATACTATCATATATGATATTGCTGATATTGAGGATGCTAGAAACACATATAATATATTGTAAATATAAAATTAATATGTATTATATTATATATATATATTTATATATATATTTATATATTTATTAAATAGGTATATATATATGTATATATATATATGTATATATATATATATATATGTATATATATACCTACATATATGTGATTTACTAAATTTTAAAGGAAACAATAGAATTTATAACGTAATCAAATATATTTCGATGTAAACGTGATTCTGTCATGATTATGTGTGTATATTTCATGATTATGTGTGTGTATTTTAATACTATATATAATACTATGTATAATACTATATATATATATAATTTTATAAATACATTACAAATAATATATATATATATATATATATATTTAAATACTATATATAATTACTATATTTACTATAATTACTATATGTATATGTGCATTACTATATCATGCATACACATTCACGTGTATATACATATGCGTACACATGCGCATAGAGACATAATTACGTTATATGTTATATGTAAATTAGTTATATGACATCACTAGCACATGTTACGCAATCATTACATCATAGAGCTCTCTCTCTCTATCGTAATGAAAACAAACGTGAACTCCAACGTTAACATTTCTATATTACGTCATATATTTGTATGCATATATATATATATATATATATATATATATATATATATATATATTATATATAACTGCTGTGTGCACTGTTAAAAATAAAAGGTTGAATCAAGGAAATAAAATGGTTGAATGCTCTATTTACCTATTCAACCTTTGTAAAAGGTTGAATCAACAATATACTCTCCATTCAACCTTTTAATAAAAAGGTTGAACGAACATAATTATGATTCAACCTATATTTTATAAATTAATCTACTATAGTATATATATATATATATATATAGCATGTATATATTTGTAGCTGAATATTATTTACTTCTATATATTTATATCTGAAAATATAGATACTCATTTGAATACATTTATATATTTAAATATTGAAAACATATATGTACCTAATTACTATTATTATTCATTAATACCGTTTCTATAACTGATAACCAATCGATATATGGAATAAGATTAGTATAATACCTATACCAAAGAAGGGATATCTGAGCTATACAAACAACCCAGCAAACGTAATTGCATAATAATAGCAGCATAACAGAATATGTAATAGAATAAAATGTTTACATTGTGCTATCATGCTGCTATTATGCTGATATTAAATGTTTATTATGCTGCTATTAATTTGTCATGCTATTTTGCTGCTGTTATGCTGCTATTTAAAGTATATTATGCTGATATTATGCTGCTATTAATTTAAAAGTATATTATGCTGCTGTATAACAGCAGAAAAATAGCATGACAAATTAATATCAGCATAATATACATTTGATAGCAGTATAATAGCAGCATAATAGCACAATGTAAACATTTGAGTCTATTACATATGCTATTATGCTGCTATTATGCGGTTATTACTGTTTGCTGGGAACTACGTGGCATTACTTTAACAGCTACTACCTTTTTATCGATTTCTCCAAAGCTTTCGATTCCATACATCGAGGAAAGAGGTAGAGATACATAATTCATATACGCACCATATATGGTATACCAGATGAGATTATAATAACATACAAACTAACTAAATCTATTGTGAGAACTGATGATAGAGACACTGAATTTATAAAAATATATTGGAGTTTTTCAATGTGATACACTAGCCCCTTTTATGTTCATAAATTGTCTTGACTATGTTTTGAATACATTTTAGAAAGTTACCGAAATATTGATATTTGTTTACCCTCATTGAGAGAAGGAGCAAAGGATAACCAGCAATACAAACTATAAATGTTGACTATGCGGATGAAATAGTTATAGTAACTTATAAAACCAACGAATTAATAATACTTCCCAGCAAACAGTAATAGCTTCATAATAGCAACATAATAGTATATATAATAGCCTCAAATGTACACATTGTGCTATTATGCTTCTATTAATTTGTCATGCTATTATGCTACTTTTATACTAGAATAGCAACATAATAACATCACAATATACTTTATAATTAATTGCAGCATTATAGCATAACAAATTAATAGCAGCATAATAGACATTTAATGGCAACATAGGCAACCTAATAGCAGCATAAGGGCACAATGTAAACATTTGAGGATATTAGATATGCTATTATGTTACTATTATGAGGCTATTACTGTTTGCTGGATTGTACATAAAATGTAACATAATGTAAAAGAAATTGGGCTATAAATACTGGAAAGATGGAATTCATCAGTATAAATCAAGGAAAAAATTAACTTATCAAAAACCTAAACGGTAATAATATTAAAGAAGTTTCTTATTTTAAGTATCTTGGAAGCTACATTCAGTCAACAGAAAAATATATCAATATCAGATTAGTTAACATCTGAGAAGTCTTAAATGAGATAAAATCATATGTAGATCAAGACTACATGATAAAATGAAAAGAAACTTTTTAAGATTAAGTGTGAGTCGATTATGTTAGCTGGAATCTAACAAAAGAGATTGAAAAATACTTAAAATAATACAAGAAATTACACTCGAATGCTACGTGCTATTTTCAAGACCTCATATAACCTCGGTTATAGGTTATAGGAGGTCTTACTATTTTTCTGGGCACTGTTGGAAAAAAGGACGATCTCGCAGGACCAACTTATGGATGGTACACTATGTGATGTATACGATATAAAAAAGTCGATGAAATATAGAGATGGTTAGAGGAAGATAGTCTAAAACTGCCGGACAAGCTCTACATGTAGGGTAAGGTATATCACTAATAATCTCAAGTATTATATATACTATTTTATTGTGTATTATAATAATATATGCAATTATTAATATTATATTAATTTGATTAAAAATTAATGTTCATAGATTTTAAATGATCATATTATTTATATATATATATTAATTTAATACATCATATTTATTTACGATATTTTAGTTGTAATCTATGATACAACATAATACATTATAATTCATCATTATAAATCATTACATACATAATCAATTATGTATTCCTTATATATTATAATTTATAATGAATGTTACTATTTGTTATTAAATGAAAACGTTCTAAAATGTTGGTATAATTTTACAAGCTATTGTATATTGTTAAATATTTTAAATTAAAGATTCCAGGGCAAAGATTATTATATTATTGTTTACCTTTATGAAAATATTCAGAAATAAATACAAGGTAAATAGTCTAAACTTTTAAATAACCGTATATTAAATATAAGACTTGTACATTTATCATTCTATATAGTTTATATTTATATATTAAATAACATGAATACAATAGTTAATGTTACATAATTAGTGATACAATAATACTCTATTTATATATTATTCGACAATGTCCGATATTCATGGGCGATAATTATTTAATATTACGTATATATTAATTTAAATATAATTATTAAATGTTTATATAAAATGTATTAGAATATAAATAGAGTATTGTATTCGTAACTTTCCATATTAACATCGGTTAATCTGATATATGGTACATGACTATTTATATACAAGGCAATTTCAAATTGCCAATTTTTATACATTTTCTAAAGTAAGCTTAGCTCTATTTAAAAATCGCAAAGCTTTTTAAATTATAAACTATGATGCATAATACAATTTATATTTTAGTTTTTACAAATGTGTATTTAAACTAAAATTAAAATATATCTTGTTCTTATCGGGAGTTGACTGTATATATATATTACTAACTTTAAATCTTAACATTTTAATTTATTTATTTATTGTAATTTAACTTTTATCACAATGTTCTCATTATTGTCCTTTAAAAGTAATTTAATAATTAATGCGTAAATCGTTAATCTGCAACGATCTTAGGAAAGTGTAACAGGTAAACCCCTAGATAAGCCATTAGATAATCATGTCGATTATTCGTTTACCATGATCATATCTAAATTCTGATATTATTATTAGTATTATTAATATTATTATATTTATAACAATATATAAATATATTATTTATTAAATTATATTAATACAATCAGATATTTTAAATAGTTACCTAAATAAATCTTAAAAATTTGAGTTGATGCATCTTACTTAAAATCGCACTAAATCAAATTAAATAATGCAGATTAAATATCGTCATTGCAATGTACATGTAAGCATCAACAATCTGCGTTAGTATACTATCATATATGATATTGCTGATATTGAGGATGCTAGAAACACATATAATATATTGTAAATATAAAATTAATATGTATTATATTATATATATATATTTATATATATATTTATATATTTATTAAATAGGTATATATATATGTATATATATATATATGTATATATATATATACCTACATATATGTGATTTACTAAATTTTAAAGGAAACAATAGAATTTATAACGTAATCAAATATATTTCGATGTAAACGTGATTCTGTCATGATTATGTGTGTATATTTCATGATTATGTGTGTGTATTTTAATACTATATATAATACTATGTATAATACTATATATATATATATAATTTTATAAATACATTACAAATAATATATATATATATATATATATTTAAATACTATATATAATTACTATATTTACTATAATTACTAATTGTATATGTGCATTACTATATCATGCATACACATTCACGTGTATATACATATGCGTACACATGCGCATAGAGACATAATTACGTTATATGTTATATGTAAATTAATTATATGACATCACTAGCACATGTTACGCAATCATTACATCATAGAGCTCTCTCTCTCTATCGTAATGAAAACAAACGTGAACTCCAACGTTAACATTTCTATATTACGTCATATATTTGTATGCATATATATATATATATATATATATATATTATATATAACTGCTGTGTGCACTGTTAAAAATAAAAGGTTGAATCAAGGAAATAAAATGGTTGAATGCTCTATTTACCTATTCAACCTTTGTAAAAGGTTGAGTCAACAATATACTCTCCATTCAACCTTTTAATAAAAAGGTTGAACGAACATAATTATGATTCAACCTTATATTTTATAAATTAATCTACTATAGTATATATATATATATATATATATATATAGCATGTATATATTTGTAGCTGAATATTATTTACTTCTATATATTTATATCTGAAAATATAGATACTCATTTGAATACATTTATATATTTAAATATTGAAAACATATATGTACCTAATTACTATTATTATTCATTAATACCGTTTCTATAACTGATAACCAATCGATATATGGAATAAGATTAGTATAATACCTATACCAAAGAAGGGATATCTGAGCTATACAAACAACCCAGCAAACGTAATTGCATAATAATAGCAGCATAACAGAATATGTAATAGAATAAAATGTTTACATTGTGCTATCATGCTGCTATTATGCTGATATTAAATGTTTATTATGCTGCTATTAATTTGGCATGCTATTTTGCTGCTGTTATGCTGCTATTTAAAGTATATTATGCTGATATTATGCTGCTATTAATTTAAAAGTATATTATGCTGCTGTATAACAGCAGAAAAATAGCATGACAAATTAATATCAGCATAATATACATTTGATAGCAGTATAATAGCAGCATAATTGCACAATGTAAACATTTGAGTCTATTACATATGCTATTATGCTGCTATTATGCGGTTATTACTGTTTGCTGGGAACTACGTGACATTACTTTAACAGCTACTACCTTTTTATCGATTTCTCCAAAGCTTTCGATTCCATACATCGAGGAAAGAGGTAGAGATACATAATTCATATACGCACCATATATGGTATACCAGATGAGATTATAATAACATACAAACTAACTAAATCTATTGTGAGAACTGATGATGGAGACACTGAATTTATAAAAATATATTGGAGTTTTTCAATGTGATACACTAGCCCCTTTTATGTTCATAAATTGTCTTGACTATGTTTTGAATACATTTTAGAAAGTTACCGAAATATTGATATTTGTTTACCCTCATTGAGAGAAGGAGCAAAGGATAACCAGCAATACAAACTATAAATGTTGACTATGCGGATGAAATAGTTATAGTAACTTATAAAACTAACGAATTAATAATACTTCCCAGCAAACAGTAATAGCTTCATAATAGCAACATAATAGTATATATAATAGCCTCAAATGTACACATTGTGCTATTATGCTTCTATTAATTTGTCATGCTATTATGCTACTTTTATACTAGAATAGCAACATAATAACATCACAATATACTTTATAATTAATTGCAGCATTATAGCATAACAAATTAATATCAGCATAATAGACATTTAATGGCAACATAGGCAACCTAATAGCAGCATAAGGGCACAATGTAAACATTTGAGGATATTAGATATGCTATTATGTTACTATTATGAGGCTATTACTGTTTGCTGGATTGTACATAAAATGTAACATAATGTAAAAGAAATTGGGCTATAAATACTGGAAAGATGGAATTCATCAGTATAAATCAAGGAAAAAATTAACTTATCAAAAACCTAAACGGTAATAATATTAAAGAAGTTTCTTATTTTAAGTATCTTGGAAGCTACATTCAGTCAACAGAAAAATATATCAATATCAGATTAGTTAACATCTGAGAAGTCTTAAATGAGATAAAATCATATGTAGATCAAGACTACATGATAAAATGAAAAGAAACTTTTTAAGATTAAGTGTGAGTCGATTATGTTAGCTGGAATCTAACAAAAGAGATTGAAAAATACTTAAAATAATACAAGAAATTACACTCGAATGCTACGTGCTATTTTCAAGACCTCATATAACCTCGGTTATAGGTTATAGGAGGTCTTGCTATTTTTCTGGGCACTGTTGGAAAAAAGGACGATCTCGCAGGACCAACTTATGGATGGTACACTATGTGATGTATACGATATAAAAAAGTCGATGAAATATAGAGATGGTTAGAGGAAGATAGTCTAAAACTGCCGGACAAGCTCTACATGTAGGGTAAGGTATATCACTAATAATCTCAAGTATTATATATACTCTTTTATAGTGTATTATAATAATATATGCAATTATTAATATTATATTAATTTGATTAAAAATTAATGTTCATAGATTTTAAATGATCATATTATTTATATATATATATTAATTTAATACATCATATTTATTTACGATATTTTAGTTGTAATCTATGATACAACATAATACATTATAATTCATCATTATAAATCATTACATACATAATCAATTATGTATTCCTTATATATTATAATTTATAATGAATGTTACTATTTGTTATTAAATGAAAACGTTCTAAAATGTTGGTATAATTTTACAAGCTATTGTATATTGTTAAATATTTTAAATTAAAGATTCCAGGGCAAAGATTATTATATTATTGTTTACCTTTATGAAAATATTCAGAAATAAATACAAGGTAAATAGTCTAAACTTTTAAATAACCGTATATTAAATATAAGATTTGTACATTTATCATTCTATATAGTTTATATTTATATATTAAATAACATGAATACAATAGTTAATGTTACATAATTAGTGATACAATAATACTCTATTTATATATTATTCGACAATGTCCGATATTCATGGGCGATAATTATTTAATATTACGTATATATTAATTTAAATATAATTATTAAATGTTTATATAAAATGTATTAGAATATAAATAGAGTATTGTATTCGTAACTTTCCATATTAACATCGGTTAATCTGATATATGGTACATGACTATTTATATACAAGGCAATTTCAAATTGCCAATTTTTATACATTTTCTAAAGTAAGCTTAGCTCTATTTAAAAATCGCAAAGCTTTTTAAATTATAAACTATGATGCATAATACAATTTATATTTTAGTTTTTACAAATGTGTATTTAAACTAAAATTAAAATATATCTTGTTCTTATCGGGAGTTGACTGTATATATATATTACTAACTTTAAATCTTAACATTTTAATTTATTTATTTATTGTAATTTAACTTTTATCATAATGTTCTCATTATTGTCCTTTAAAAGTAATTTAATAATTAATGCGTAAATCGTTAATCTGCAACGATCTTAGGAAAGTGTAACAGGTAAACCCCTAGATAAGCCATTAGATAATCATGTCGATTATTCGTTTATCATGATCATATCTAAATTCTGATATTATTATTAGTATTATTAATATTATTATATTTATAACAATATATAAATATATTATTTATTAAATTATAATAATACAATCAGATATTTTAAATAGTTACCTAAATAAATCTTAAAAATTTGAGTTGATGCATCTTACTTAAAATCGCACTAAATCAAATTAAATAATGCAGATTAAATATCGTCATTGCAATGTACATGTAAGCATCAACAATCTGCGTTAGTATACTATCATATATGATATTGCTGATATTGAGTATGCTAGAAACACATATAATATATTGTAAATATAAAATTAATATGTATTATATTATATATATATATTTATATATATATTTATATATTTATTAAATAGGTATATATATATGTATATATATATATATATATGTATATATATATATACCTACATATATGTGATTTACTAAATTTTAAAGGAAACAATAGAATTTATAACGTAATCAAATATATTTCGATGTAAACGTGATTCTGTCATGATTATGTGTGTATATTTCATGATTATGTGTGTGTATTTTAATACTATATATAATACTATGTATAATACTATATATATATATAATTTTATAAATACATTACAAATAATATATATATATATATATATATTTAAATACTATATATAATTACTATATTTACTATAATTACTAATTGTATATGTGCATTACTATATCATGCATACACATTCACGTGTATATACATATGCGTACACATGCGCATAGAGACATAATTACGTTATATGTTATATGTAAATTAATTATATGACATCACTAGCACATGTTACGCAATCATTACATCATAGAGCTCTCTCTCTATCGTAATGAAAACAAACGTGAACTCCAACGTTAACATTTCTATATTACGTCATATATTTGTATGCATATATATATATATATATATATATATATATATTATATATAACTGCTGTGTGCACTGTTAAAAATAAAGGGTTGAATCAAGGAAATAAAATGGTTGAATGCTCTATTTACCTATTCAACCTTTGTAAAAGGTTGAGTCAACAATATACTCTCCATTCAACCTTTTAATAAAAAGGTTGAACGAACATAATTATGATTCAACCTTATATTTTATAAATTAATCTACTATAGTATATATATATATAGCATGTATATATTTGTAGCTGAATATTATTTACTTCTATATATTTATATCTGAAAATATAGATACTCATTTGAATACATTTATATATTTAAATATTGAAAACATATATGTACCTAATTACTATTATTATTCATTAATACCGTTTCTATAACTGATAACCAATCGATATATGGAATAAGATTAGTATAATACCTATACCAAAGAAGGGATATCTGAGCTATACAAACAACCCAGCAAACGTAATTGCATAATAATAGCAGCATAACAGAATATGTAATAGAATAAAATGTTTACATTGTGCTATCATGCTGCTATTATGCTGATATTAAATGTTTATTATGCTGCTATTAATTTGTCATGCTATTTTGCTGCTGTTATGCTGCTATTTAAAGTATATTATGCTGATATTATGCTGCTATTAATTTAAAAGTATATTATGCTGCTGTATAACAGCAGAAAAATAGCATGACAAATTAATATCAGCATAATATACATTTGATAGCAGTATAATAGCAGCATAATAGCACAATGTAAACATTTGAGTCTATTACATATGCTATTATGCTGCTATTATGCGGTTATTACTGTTTGCTGGGAACTACGTGGCATTACTTTAACAGCTACTACCTTTTTATCGATTTCTCCAAAGCTTTCGATTCCATACATCGAGGAAAGAGGTAGAGATACATAATTCATATACGCACCATATATGGTATACCAGATGAGATTATAATAACATACAAACTAACTAAATCTATTGTGAGAACTGATGATGGAGACACTGAATTTATAAAAATATATTGGAGTTTTTCAATGTGATACACTAGCCCCTTTTATGTTCATAAATTGTCTTGACTATGTTTTGAATACATTTTAGAAAGTTACCGAAATATTGATATTTGTTTACCCTCATTGAGAGAAGGAGCAAAGGATAACCAGCAATACAAACTATAAATGTTGACTATGCGGATGAAATAGTTATAGTAACTTATAAAACTAACGAATTAATAATACTTCCCAGCAAACAGTAATAGCTTCATAATAGCAACATAATAGTATATATAATAGCCTCAAATGTACACATTGTGCTATTATGCTTCTATTAATTTGTCATGCTATTATGCTACTTTTATACTAGAATAGCAACATAATAACATCACAATATACTTTATAATTAATTGCAGCATTATAGCATAACAAATTAATATCAGCATAATAGACATTTAATGGCAACATAGGCAACCTAATAGCAGCATAAGGGCACAATGTAAACATTTGAGGATATTAGATATGCTATTATGTTACTATTATGAGGCTATTACTGTTTGCTGGATTGTACATAAAATGTAACATAATGTAAAAGAAATTGGGCTATAAATACTGGAAAGATGGAATTCATCAGTATAAATCAAGGAAAAAATTAACTTATCAAAAACCTAAACGGTAATAATATTAAAGAAGTTTCTTATTTTAAGTATCTTGGAAGCTACATTCAGTCAACAGAAAAATATATCAATATCAGATTAGTTAACATCTGAGAAGTCTTAAATGAGATAAAATCATATGTAGATAAAGACTACATGATAAAATGAAAAGAAACTTTTTAAGATTAAGTGTGAGTCGATTATGTTAGCTGGAATCTAACAAAATAGATTGAAAAATACTTAAAATAATACAAGAAATTACACTCGAATGCTACGTGCTATTTGCAAGACCTCATATAACCTCGGTTATAGGTTATAGGAGGTCTTGCTATTTTTCTGGGCACTGTTGGAAAAAAGGACGATCTCGCAGGACCAACTTATGGATGGTACACTATGTGATGTATACGATATAAAAAAGTCGATGAAATATAGAGATGGTTAGAGGAAGATAGTCTAAAACTGCCGGACAAGCTCTACATGTAGGGTAAGGTATATCACTAATAATCTCAAGTATTATATATACTCTTTTATAGTGTATTATAATAATATATGCAATTATTAATATTATATTAATTTGATTAAAAATTAATATTCATAGATTTTAAATGATCATATTATTTATATATATATATATTAATTTAATACATCATATTTATTTACGATATTTTAGTTGTAATCTATGATACAACATAATACATTATAATTCATCATTATAAATCATTACATACATAATCAATTATGTATTCCTTATAAATTATAATTTATAATGAATGTTACTATTTGTTATTAAATGAAAACGTTCTAAAATGTTGGTATAATTTTACAAGCTATTGTATATTGTTAAATATTTTAAATTAAAGATTCCAGGGCAAAGATTATTATATTATTGTTTACCTTTATGAAAATATTCAGAAATAAATACAAGGTAAATAGTCTAAACTTTTAAATAACCGTATATTAAATATAAGATTTGTACATTTATCATTCTATATAGTTTATATTTATATATTAAATAACATGAATACAATAGTTAATGTTACATAATTAGTGATACAATAATACTCTATTTATATATTATTCGACAATGTCCGATATTCATGGGCGATAATTATTTAATATTACGTATATATTAATTTAAATATGATTATTAAATGTTTATATAAAATGTATTAGAATATAAATAGAGTATTGTATTCGTAACTTTCCATATTAACATCGGTTAATCTGATATATGGTACATGACTATTTATATACAAGGCAATTTCAAATTGCCAATTTTTATACATTTTCTAAAGTAAGCTTAGCTCTATTTAAAAATCGCAAAGCTTTTTAAATTATAAACTATGATGCATAATACAATTTATATTTTAGTTTTTACAAATGTGTATTTAAACTAAAATTATTGTCAACATATGTCACAAATGTAATCACTGTATGCATATTTTTCTCATTCAATGCATACTCTTTTTAATTTAATTTAATAATTAAATTAAATTAATTTAATTGATAAATCGGATTATGGTCAAAAGCTTCGCGATTGGTGCGCGATTTGAACGCCCGCAAACTTGTTTATTCGAATTAGTGATTTTACAATAGCTTATGAACATTATAATTAGGGTATATCTATGTATAGACTACATTGTTAAACATATTTCTCCTTTAAAACCTTTAATGAATGCTGAAGCGGTGTAAAAGGTTTATGACGCGCATTACGAGTTATTTTATTCATCTATAGATGCATATATGCACTAAAGGTTTTGGGAACCTTTATTTAAAACTTTTAATGATCTCATCAATTCGATTAAAGGTTATATGTACCTTTACTGGTCTCATAAATTCGATTAAAGGTTGTTTGTACCTTTAATGATCTCATCAATTCGATTAAAGGTTATGTGTACCTTTACTGGTCTCCTAAATTCTAGTAAAGGTTATGTGTACCTTTACTGATTTCATAAATTCGATTAAAGGTTATGTGTACCTTTACTGGTCTCCTAAATGCGAGTAAAGGTTATATGTACCCAGCAAACAACAATAGTAATTGTATGTTAATTAAGTATTATTAAGTTTATATAATTTTTTTATTATAGAAATAATAAAATATTATACCTTTTAATTATTTTGAAATATTGATTTAATTTGTATCTATGCAAATTAATTAATAATTATTATTTTACTTTTATATTTAAGTTTATATACTGTTTTTAATAAATAAAATATTATTTTAAAAACTAAAATTATTTAAGTAATCCTACATTTTACTACATTATCATAATCTAATTCGGTGACTCATGAACTATAATGTTAATCATAATTACATTGATAATACAATTGGAAATCATGTTGAACTAATTGCCCAATATTGAATATATAGCAATTGCATATTGATTAAATATTGTATTCAATATTAAAATGATTTATTATTGAATTTAAGTTTTAAATCTAACTTAAATGAAATTATATAATATATTATAATATATAAGTTATTATTTTGATATGATACTACTTACTATGTTAAGATACTAATATTTATTTTAATTTAATTTATTTTTATTTATTTATACTAATATTTATATATTTGCATAAAACCTATTACCTTTTCAAATATCAGTAAAGGTTATGAAAACCTTTAATACTATATTTGCATAACACCTTTAGTGCTTTTTAAACATCAGTAAAGGTTATGAAAACCTTTAATCCTCTATCTGCATAAAACCTTTAGTGATTTTCAAACATCAGTAAAGGTTATGAAAACCTTTAGTGCTCGCTAAACGAATGCGAAAGGTACATGAAACCTTAACACATAGGTCGAATTTCGTAAGATTTTCTCAGCTAGTCACTAAAGGTTATTTTCTAACAGTGTATCATACATGCAACGGCTTATCATTGCCATATATATATATATGTGTTTTATTGGCTCACTCGGGATATAATGCAGCTAAAAAAACCTAGCAATATTTAAACTAAACCTGACCAAACCAAGCCAAACAAGTGGAAATAACTAAAACTAAAAATATTAATGTTTGTACAAACAATCATACGATATTGTAAATTCAATAATTCGAATAAACAATTTTGTGGGCGTTAAAATCGCGAAGCTTTTGACCATGTACATACTAAATCGTTAATATTTGTTGCATATTTTTGATCATAACTTTTATATTGATAACAATTTAAAAAAACATAAATATGAATTGCATTATATAATTTAATAAGCTTTACAATGATATCAATTTTATAATAATAACACCAATGAAATATATCATGCTTATGTTTAAACATGCTCCGCACATGCAACTGATTTATATATCCCAGATTTATAAGTAATACTTATTAAGTATTAATAAATAATATATTAATATTTGTAATTACATAATATTTGTTAACGACTTCATTATTTAACCATTATATATATAATATAGTATCATATTATTTATATGTATGACTTAATATATAATCGTACAAATAATATGAAAGTTTAAATTATAAATTACTATGATATTGATTAGTAATATTATCATTAATATTTATATACAAATTAGGTATATATAAATATGCTATAATGTATTATTACATTACTAGTTTAAATATGATATAATATTTATGTCTAAACATGCTCCTCACATACAGCTGATTTGTATATCCCATATTTATAAGTATTAATAAAATAATATTACATAATATTAGTTTACTACTTCATTATTTAACCGTTATATATAATATATAGTATCATATTATGTATATGTAGTACTTATAAATATATAATCATAATAATATGAAAGTTTAAATTATAAATTACTATGCCATTGATTAGTGATATTATTATTAATATTTATATTAAAATTAGTATATATAAATATGAAATAATGTATTATTACATTATTAAAATAAATATATTTAATTATAATTATATATATTATATAATTATAGTATTACTGTAATCTTAATTTCATTTAATGTAAAACTGAAATACAAATTTCTATGTAAAAAAATAAAATATTCCATTCACAAAATATACGATTTGAACTCTATTTCTAACTGATAGGAATATTTTTGTTGTATTCATTATTATAAGATATTCAAATGATACCAACTAATACAGCACGGGTGCACACACGACTGACTGGTTATCCTGCCTAGTATCCAGCAGAAAATTGAACATTATAATCTGAATACGCCTTGACCCGAACTAAGCTATAAAGATGCAACACTGCAACGAGAGAGTTGGATGAAATAACACAATAATACTTAACCAGGTTTTTTTTGAAACACTACTCTCTTGGTATTGGTCCATTCACCTAGATTAAAGTCGATATTACATCAACAAATACAGCCTGATATCGATATAATAGTTATCGCAAGATATTGGCTGCTTCTCATTATTTTAAAACATTTACTAGATATCTAGCGAATACAATATTTAAAATTGTATAATACATAATTAGATAAAAACATACATTTTATACATCATAATTAATTAGTTAAATTAATGCTTATCATTCGATAGAACTAATATATATTATCCAATATAAATTACGATATTAATAATAAATGAATACCTCACATAGTGCATAAGTTATGCTACGAATACATATTTATAAACTATATTATATCATATATCTGATAATATAATATAATATATATATAATGTTATTCCCAATATATACAACTAAGCTGTTGTATTAGTGATATTTAATAAATATAATATATCTTATGTGGATTAAGTACCATGACATTATTCTTATATACTATTTTAAAATTGTAATACATTTATTTATGTGATAATCTGAATGATCAGCACCAAATTATACTATATCTAGATTTAGTGATGTGGTCAATTTTTAACAAACATATATTAATATATATGGTAAGAGCTAAGTAAATATCCTAGCCTATGATTACCCGGGGAATATCAAATATGCTCCTTGTTTATTTTTATTACGACTACAGAGGTCAAATTTAAAATATTTTACATGTATCGTTGAATACTTTAATATAATAATAACAACAAATATATATATATATATATATATATATATATATATATATATATATATATATATATACAGAACTGGGCAGTATCGCCGATACAGTATATATTAAGGCAAAAAATCAGTATCGTAGATACATTTGTATTTGTATTTGTATCTATTATAAAAATTACAAAATTATTTGTAATCGTATCTATTAGTCATAAATAGTATTTACGATACGTATCTACTAAGACAATTATTTAAACAGATACATTTTATTATATCATATCATTTGGTTATTATATTTATTTTATATCAATATTTTATAATATCATTTTATAAATTAATTTTAATATATATATATTTTAATAAAATATCTTTTGTTAATATTGAAATTAATTCATTGTTAGCAATTATGATATATCAATTATAGTGATTTATTCTCAAAAACCATTATATACATTTATTGAAAACAAAGACATTATTTTGATAATATATTTTATATAATAATTGATTTATAATTCAAAATTATATATTATATAGAAATATAAAATCATTTTAATAAATATGATAATTCTAAATAATAATAATTAATAATATATTAATAATTTATTTTTTGTATATTTGATAATTTACTACATTCATGTTTAACATTCGAAAGTAAAGGTCGCTGATTATTTTTAGTTGAAAAATAGTATATTGTAATAATGTATATTTCTCTATAGTATGTAATGGCTCATAGTATAATTTCAGATGAAATAAACGCTGGTATACCAATGTATACACTAAAAGAGTTATCGTTGGTATCATTAAATGTCAAATAATGTATTCTATATCATTTATTGAAGAACACGTTATAGTGTAACACGTTGTAAGTATTTAATATGTCCTTTTAAAAGGGGTATCCCACAACCAGTTTTTCCGGAAATAATGTCCGGAATTGTTTGCTAGAAATTTATTTTCTAGCAAGTTAACTATAATTTTAGTTACTTGTTACCAGTTACCTAATTCGTTTAAGCACTTCCATCAACTACTTTATGGAAGTTTTCGGACGTGCTTTTTAATGTATTTATTGAGAAAACGGCATGTTTTAGATTTAAATTGAGTATTACAGTTGAGTCAATTGACCGGATATGGTGAAGTAGATCATTCCAGATTTTTGGAGCATTGGCGGAGAAAGATTTATGTTGGGCAGATGTTAAATATGATAGAACTGGAGTTTTTAATTTGAATTTGTTTATTTTTGTTATTGTAAATAGTTATGTTGGGAAGTTAGTAAGTTGGCGAGATAGTCTGGTGTGTTATAGTGAGTAGATAAATGTATGATGAGTGAAATATTATAAATTATACTGGATTTTATTGGCAGCCAATGTAAGTTGGTTCTTATAGGAGATATATTTTGTCTGGAATGTTTATCTATGTTGAAATATATATAAATCTGATAGCTGTGTTTTGAAGGCGTTTATTTATTAGATTGTGAGGAGGCATATATGTCCCTATAGGGATAGGAATTATAGTAATCAATATGGGGTAGAATGAGGGATGTAGCGAGAAGATTGCAGTATTAAAATTAATGAAGGGTATTATTGTTCGTAAGTTTTGTAGTATGTAGTTAATTGACTGTGATAGTGATTTAGTCGGAATGTGACATTTTAGTGTTGGGTTGATTAATATACTAAGAGTTTTTACTTTATTAGCATAATAAATACTCAAATTGTTAATGGTAATTTGTGGTGGAAGGAATATATATATAGTATATATATACTATAGTAGTAGATGTTTTAATATGCAATGATTCAGTTTTAAGACAGTTTAGTGATAAGGAGTTGTTGGTGAGCCTGTTATGTATATCAGTAATAGGTTGTTAAGTAAATGTATTGCATTGTTAGTGTCTAACAATCTACAGTGTAATATGTCATCTGTATACGAGTGATAGTCGACTATAGATCTATAGTGGGGGTATTTGTCAATAATTTTAAATAAGGGAAGTAGATTGATATTGAATAGGAGTGGACCAAGAACATACCTTGAGGTACTCCATGAGTAACTTTATGAGGTTTAGAAATTAGTGAATTTATGCTAATTTGGTAAACAAATGACCAGTTAGGTATGAGATGAACCAATCGAGTGAAGTGCCACATATTCCGATAGAGGATAGTCCATTTATAAGGATATTATGGTCAAGGGTATAGAAGGAAGCTGATAAATTGAGGAGAATGTAGTGAGTTATCCCAATACTTTCCGACAATTTTCGGGAAATATAGTAACTTAAAAGGGGTCCCACTACAACTTGCTAGAAAATCACTTTCTAGAAAATATTTCGGGATATTATTCCATGTAATGTACCTTGATATGTACTATCAAATTCGACATCGATGAATATATATATATATATATATATATATATATATATATATTACATGATTTATATATATCTATATAATTTATAAATCTATATGTTTATATATATTTTATATAATTATAATGTATTTGTATCTATTAAGATGTATCTACTAAGAAAATTCTGTATTTGTAATTGTATCTACTATTATTTTTTTTAAAGTAATTGTATTTGTATCTATTATAAGAAAAAAGTGTGTAATTGTAATTGTATCTATTATACATTTTTTGAATATCGTGCCCAGCTCTGTATATATATATCTACCTATCTTATAATATATACTATATGTATATTTTCCGTATACGTTTATAATACACACTAGTGTGTCATGTATCAAAATGAGCATTTTTAATTTGACCTCATAATTGTAATTGTAAAAAAAAGGGTGCTATATTCGATATAGACCGATTACATAATACCCACAAGTTAATATTAAATGATACTAAATCTATATATATATATATATATGATTATTTATGAAGAATTTATTTGTATTTTTATCTAACCTATAATAATTATAAGATTTCCAAATGACACCAACTTATAAAGCAATGGTACATACACGTCTGAATTGGTATCCAGCCTAGTATCCAGCAGAAAATTGAACAGTGTAAGCCGAATATGCATTGACCCGAACGCTATGTAAAGAAATCGCTTGATGAAATAACCTACCAGCTACATCTTAACCAGGTTTTTTTAAACGCTAATTGTATTGGTCATTTCACCTAAATTAAAGCTGAGATAACATCAACAAATACAGCCCGATAACGATCTGATTTTTCTAATGATATAATTGTATATAATTTAAACATATCATATATATATAACATATACTTATATAAACTAACATGTTATAATATATTTTAACAATAACACGAACAAAATAACATACTATATTACCAATTATATGAAAAATGTACTTGTATTTGTAAAAAATCTATGATAATTATAAGATTTTCAAATGATACCAACTAATATAGCAATGGTACATACACGCCTGACTTGGTATCCTGCCTAGTTTCCAGCTGAAAATTGATCAGTGTAATCCGAATATGCCTTGACCCGAACAAAGCTATAAAGATGCCAATGTATGCTATGTAAAGAAATCGATTGATGAAATAACCTACCAGCTACATCTTAACACGGTTTTTTTTAAATGCTACTAATGCGAAACATATTATATATATATATATATATATATATATATATATATATATATATATATATATATATATATAAAATTTACTTATATTTACTTTTATATATAAAATAACATGTAATAATTGTTTTAATAGAGATTACAGTAAACAATAATATACCATATTTCTAACTTTTTTAGAACATTGGTCTATATTTAATGCCCAATATCTGCATATAACTATATCACACCAGAACTGCCCTATATTTATGTTTGGCAATATATGGTCAAAGAACAACACACACACTGTTAAAAAATAGGGTACAGAGTTTTGACAGTTACCCAAAATAGGGTACACTACTTTTAAAATCACTAGGGTACAATATACATATTTATTAGGGTATATATGTTAAATATGCGGGTACCTGACTGTTAAATGCACCTGGGTACACTATATATAATATTAGGATAAATCTATATTAAATATTAATGTACGTGACTATTCAAATTACATATCATGCAATTCAATTACGTTATATATCATATAATTAAGGTACACCAGCTAATATTATTTAGGGTATTGATCGTATTTATTAAAATTGTACCCTAATTAGGGTACGGCTATGGAGACACTACTTACACCCTAAAATAGGCACTCGCTGTACCCTAATTTTTAAGTGTAGTTCCTAAAAGTAACCCGATATATATCGGGTATAGGTGGTACTGGGATATTTTGTATACAAATTCAAATTACACGATTTTGCGTTAGTGTTAGATATCTTTCCTTGGAAAAATATTTGATATGGTTATAAAATCTGGACCGATATCTGGATGTATTTTTTTGTGTGGTCATTGCTTAAGCCTTGTGCTACCTAACTATTTCAATAGTTTATTTGGTAGATACTTATTTACTAATATATTCAATATATAATCATTAATTAATGTTTACAGAAGTTGTTCACAATGTTTCAAAAGAACACATTAATGCGGTTATTGAAGAAATTATTGGACAATATCTAATATATCAAGAGAGAAAATTAATATATAAAACCAATTATGTTTTTAAATGACTTATGCTATTTCTGTTTTACAAGTTATTTTAAAAACATGATTTCTTTCACTTTTGTTTACAGGGTTGTATATAAAATGCCATCATTGATAAATGCCCAACTAATGTTATTATGTATATACTATTTATTTAATATTTTATTGTAATAAAACATATAACCCATCATTTATATTTTATGTATACTATATGTTATCTATGAGCATCTATTTTAGTTAATATGTATACAATTAATAGTTTTGTTAATTACATTAATAATATTTATCTTGCATATAAATTTCTACAATATAATTAAAATGTATGAATATATTATTACAAGCAAATTATATAAAGTACATATGTAATAAAATGTATTAAAAAATGAAATAAATATATAAAAATAGCTTAAAATAGTGTAAGCTAGGTTTGAATTTTATTGATTATAGAGGTTGAATTGGTTAAAATATAAAAGTAATTTCTACAATATAATTAAAATGTATAAATATATTATTACAAGCAAATTATATAAAGTACATATGTAATCAAATGTATTAAAAAATGAAATAAAAATAGCTAAAAATAGTGTAAGCTAGGTTTGAATTTTATTGATTATAGAGGTTGAATTGGTTAAAATATAAAAGGTGTAATGTGATTAATTATTAAGAGGTTGATCTGGTTTAATTATAAAAGGTTGAATGGGAGAAATTATAAAAGTTGAATATTATTAGTTATAAAAGGTGTATCTGGTTTAATTATAAAAGGTTGAATGGGAGAAATTATAAAAGGTTGAATGTGATTAATTATAAAAGGTTGAATATTATTAGTTATAAAAGGTTTATCTGGTTTAATTATAAAAGGTTGAATGTTATTAGTTATAAAAGGTTGAATGACACCTAAAAATTAGGTATAAATATATGGCTTCATTCAACCTTTTAAAGGTTGCCTAGACGAACATCAATTCAACCTTTTTATAGGCTTCATTCAACCTTTTTTTCTAACTGTGTGGTTCATGAGCCATATATGTATAACTACGGTTGGCCAATGTGTCAGACACACAAGCAGTAGGACACGGGTTCGATATTCGATACCATTAATTAATTTTATAAAATGGATCTTACAATATTATTTAGAAGTGATCTTATATAATTGTGTATAAATAAATGATAGGCTCTAGTTAAAACTATGGATGCCTTAACATGAGAGCGGCTTCGAAAGGACATTATAGCCATATATGGTTATAAGTGTAAAATGCATCTAAGTTCCGGGATGAAATGAAAGTACTCCACCAAATAAAAATAATAATAATAATATATATATATAGTAGAATAATTATTGAATTTGTTTTTTTTTGTATTTCGTTGATTCTTATTTCATAAATTTGTCATATTTTATACTGTGTATAGTATACCATATATGGTATAGATATAGCTATAGCTATAGTATATATACTATTATATATAATATATATATATATATATATATATATATATATGCATCCATATATGATATATAGTATACTATAGTATATATATATATATATATATATATATATATATATATATATATATATATACTATATATACTATAGTATACTATATATCATATATACTATATATACTATAGTATACTATATATCATATATGGATGCATGTACTGACTCAAAATGTTACAATTGTATATACTATTGGCGAAAGTATATTCCCTACGGTTTTAGACTTAATGAACCCACACACGGAAAGTTGACGTACTATGAATGTTTGTGCTTTATGAGTTGATGATTTATTTTAATATGTTAATGGTGTACTCTATTTATTATTCTACTATTTCTTATTTTTAATTATATTCCTATATAATTTTTTTCTCATAGTAATCTTAAATGGGTGAAATACTCGATAGGCTCTGCTTCTTCTTTCACCCAGGCAATTGTCAAATATTATTTTATTATTATTTATTATTATTATATACCATTATATATGTATGTTTGAAATGTTATATATGTTATATTAATTATAATTTTAAATTCCGTTAATGAATATATGTAATGTATTATAATTACTCGATACCTATATAATATGTTATAAAATAATGCACTTATATAAATGAATTTATAATTTAATGATATATAGATATAATACATTAGTAACATAATAATGTATTCATTATAGGCATTGTTCTATGGTAATATATAAAAACTTATAATATAATCTGATAAATATATAAAATAATAGTATATTTATTTTGAGTTTAAATGTTAATATCGATCAATGTACTGCATACAACCAATACTTGTCTACCCTATATGTGTCGCCTAAACGAGCGTGACACCTAAAATACACAAGTAATTAATATTAAATTAAATAAGTAATATTTTCTCTTTCTTTAGAATGATAACAATTGTTAACATTTGATAACAGTTGATAACATAAAAATGTTAACATTTTATTGTAAAATAAACATAAACTTAAGATATTCAATAACATGTAATGTATATAATTTTATTGTATATATAATTTTTATTATTTGTAATCATAATATTTTAACTAAATTGTTTATTTATTTGTACTTTTAAATTTTATTTTATTTATATATGAATTGTTGAAAACAAACGATGGTGCATGATATAGCTCGGTTGATAGTTCACTCGGTTGATAGTTCACGTAAGTAAACAATCAATTGGTTATATATGATCATTCGAATGTAAAAACTGCAGAAATAATTTAACTTCTTATTTTTTAGATATAAAACAATACAAATATACATGTAGCCGGTAAACAAATATCGGGTATTCGTGGAGTATTGATAATATAATAGAAAGGTTTATTGACTCAGAAAACTATGGACGTTTAAAGTTGAAATAATACAATAAATAAATAGCTACACAAATAATAATAAATTTAAAAAGAAGAAATTATAATAATAACATATATGAATGTAGTCGACATTTAAAAGTAATACAATATTACTGGGTCCGTAATTCATCGGGAAGACTATTTCAGTACTTCGGAGTAGCAATAGGTAAAGCAGCATCTACATACATAGATGAGATAAGCAGTATACCGCTCTTTATAAAGAGAGTTTCATCAGCTCACATTTGCGACTCGGACGTGTTGCTCGAATTATGAGTCTCTTCGATAGGTATGGCGGAACTCCCATATATATAGCCATGTGAGAAATGCAAAGAAGACGAAACTTACATAAATCTCGAAACTTCAACCACCCGAGAGTCACCCGTATGGAATGTATATATATATGGTTATATCATTACGCTTTAGCTTAAATAATATGCGAACAGCTCTACGTTGTATTGAATCGAATGTTTTCATCAATTTTTAATTGATATGGGAATGTGTTCGGTCGCCTATTAGTTTTAAAATAAATTAAACAAAAATAGGTAAACAAATTTAGCTTTTCGTTTAATATTTTATTAATTTTAAGATTTAACTATTTTCAGAAATACTATTTTTATAACTCGCCTTTATATAATGTTTCGTTTATGTATTATATTAATGTGTATCTACCTATCTATCTATATCTTGTAATACTGACATATATACATCGCATAAAATGTTTCACTTAATAGATACACAATTTAACATGGAAACACTTTTTATAGTGATAATATACTAGTTATACTGATGATATACTTAGTTTTTAGTGATAATATACATATTAAAATACTTTTTATTGACCCATTTTGTCAAATATTACAAATATTAAAAAAAATGTATAACACATGTTTTCATAAATTATACCCAAAATGTTGACAATTTTGTCCATGAAATCATGGAGGTGGGGAAAATTATTAATATTATTTGTTCATAGAATAAATCTATGTGTTTGTACTTATTACATTATGATATATTACAAAATTATATAGAATATTAGTTAGAATTAAATGAATTATATTTTTCTTAAACTTTAAGTAATAATTAAACCTCTTTTTCTTCAGCTATAGCTGGACAAATAAAAAAGAGCTATTTAATTATTGTTTCGTTATTTGCGCAAAATAATTTAATATTACGTAGCATTCTAACCATAAAATAGTAATTATTTAAATAAACAATGAATATATATTTAAATAATGGATGTATATATCCAATGTTTTATTTTTATTTTACTTCTCCGTTTATTTCTTGTTTTTTTTTTGTATCGTGTCGTTTTGTCTTACTGTTATCACATTTATATATTTTGTTTATATATGTTATATAATTATAACTTTCTTTATATATAACCAGTAATTCAATAAACTTTTGATCTATCTATCTATCTAAAAGATGAACGTATAGTAATAAATCTATACCGTTAAAAGAAAACATATATAGAAAAATGAGAATACATCCTGCTGTATTAATCGTAATTAAATGTATTTAAATAATATTGTTAAATATATATATATATATATATATATATATCGATTCATTTCTTAATTTATAAATATTTAATATTAAGTCTATTTATGTATTCTAACTTTATTATAAATAACGTATTTCTACTATTATAAAAGCATAATAATACTGATACTAATAATACTGATACTACTACCATTCGGTGTACACAATGTACACTTTAAGTCGTATTGTACGAATAAGTATACATAATGGCCGATAATTCATCACTTACATGGGTCACTAGGGGACGTTAGTACGGAAGAGGGGGAGTGGGAAGAGGATGGGGAGGAGGAGGAGGAGGAGGATGGGGAGGAGGGGGAAGCATGTGGGAGGCATGCAGTGGGGAAACGGAGTAAATCATCATCTGACGGCCGCACACAAAAGATAGCCTACGCACCGAACTTATAAACGGACACACACGCTATGACGTCATCGATAGCACGTGACCCGATGCCGTGGTGACCTCTGTCTCGTAATCTACACGCACGGACGGAGTACCCTCTATCTGACCCCTAGTCGACCTTTAGAGTTGACCACTCATTACATAATATATCACGCGGTAATAAATAGGTCAATAGCACAAACTAAAAGTGATATTAGGTAACTATCAAGCGTATGTCTACATATACGCTCGGGGCTATGTATATGTTCGCTTGTAAGCACACACGCATACAAGTACATCAATTCACGGTCACTTGGTATGATGTCTAGAAACTCTGAGTAAATTATATATATATATATATATATATAAATATATATATATACTATAGAGTATAGAGGTGTAGGTATGGCATTGTTCGAATATGTGATGAATGCACAATTATAATAATAAATATATACGCATTTATATATATATATATATATATAATAATATAATAATAATAATATGTATTAGAAGAATTGTATTTGTTTTCTGTTCTTTTTCTAGTATATATATATATAATTGTTCCTCGCAATGGGCTTCACAACCACCCAATAAACACAATACATACATACATACATACATATATATAGCTACATGCACCGGTATACCACCACGTGATACACTCATTGTTGTCACGTGTCATAACAATGTGACCACGTGACGATAGCCTAGAAGTGGAACCTATGTGTGGTTGTGGGGTGTACTGTACTATTGTCACGGCGATCTATTGTTGTCGGGATCTATTGTTGTCGATAATAGCGATAAGTTAAGTATTTTCATTTTTCATTTTTGTTCATCTTACTATCATGATATTATTCTATAGTAATATATTACATTTTTATGCGTATTATATAATAATTAATTATTTCTTTAACAGTTCTAATTTTTATTTTTATTTAAACAGTATTAAAATATATGTACCTAATATTGATAGTAACAATTATTTATTTATATCTGTCTTTACTTTTTAACTTTGAATGCCTATTCACGAATCACAACTTTTATTTTTATTATCTGCATCAAATTTATTTATATCTCCTTTATTATTGTAATTTTATATTGTATTTCTAATTTTAAATTTGTATTATTTTCGTATGTGATTAACCTTTTATTTAATCATTTCATTGTTTTTTTATATTATTATGATTTTATTTTTATGTTTATCATTATTTTATTATTTTATTTGAATGGAAATGATGATAAGACATTGCACATACTGTTAGGAGGTTTCAAATCAATAAAGCTGATCGCTTCCACTGATCCTCCTTAGACTTATCTATAAACTGAATTCATATTTACAAAGCCTATTGCTATCGCTATTATAGATTGATATTCGCTATGACAATATATAATAAAAGTACTTGTTAATTAATGATCTTAAATAAGTATAAACTCAATGAATAAAATACTTGAACAACGATACGGTATGTGAGAGTGTTATATATTATGTGTATAGTTATATTATATATATATATATATATATATATATATATATATATATATAATAGTACTATATATAGTATATAATATATACTAATAGTATACTACTATATGTGCCGTTTTTATTTGTATTACTTGATAACATATTTCTGATGACTTTTTTTACAAATACATTGTTTCTATAACATAAGTATTACATTTGCATGTGTACATTTACATATGTACACTGTACGTGGTACACACACGTATTCGTTTACTTAATGTACGTCTACGAATCAGATAAAGTATGACGTCGTAGTTAAAGTTTACTAATAAGTCACGTGTATATACATAATTTGTGAATTTAAATGTGTCGAAAAAATATAATTAATAATCCATAAACAATAATTAATAAATAAAAAGTAGTATACTTCAGGTACAAATTTTACACAAATCATAATATTTCTTAATAATTAAATATGCCGATAAATACGGAAGATACTGACTTGGAGTAAATTTATGAAATTAGAAATGTGATAATGATGAGAGATGTTTGGAAGAAAATTGCAAAGTCGGGTCGAATGAGAGTTCGATTAAAATAAGTAAAAGTAAGTAAGTAAAGGTAAATACACTCATTTATATATATATATATATCTAAAATTCGGATACTGACTTTTGAATTAGATTATCGGTTAAACAACTGCATGTAGTATGGCATACCCGATCACCTATAAGTTATACGTTAACTATAGTGCAGGCGCATTACAATTAACGTACATTACAAGCGATGAGTCACGCATACCACGTGATACAGCGTACACTGTACAGAGCGTACATCGTTGACCGGATGTCGAGTAACGGTGTTGTACTATAACCCATGGGTTTAGGTGCATTACAATCAAGGTATACGCTCGCCATTGCGATCAGCCTTCATGGCGAATGAGTCATATTACTGACTCGCCATTACGATCAGCCTTCATGGCGAATGAGTCATCTTACTGAATAACATGCACGTATGCGTCACTATGATGTCACTCGTATAATGTAACATAATCGAACCGAAAATTTTTATTTACAAAAAAACTCATACTAAATCTAAAATACTGCTCATTTATTATTATTATTAATAATAGGATATTCTTTTTTAAACATTTTCAGAATAATTTGTATTGACAAAATTAACAAATTAAAAATAGTTCATGTCTCCCCCAAAAAATGGGGAAATCCGAGACAGTTTAATTTTTTTAAATCTGATAATATAATGAATTTATAAAATTAAACAACGAGTATTGCAAATTACTCGACATCGTGTGATTCGATTTCGTACACAAAACATTAATCGTGGGGAAGACTTCTCTTCGTTCCTTAACATGTACGTCAATAATAGTGGCTTATTACATAGGTGTGTAGTATGTAGTACATACGTATTATGTATACGGTATAAATAATAACAATGATTTAATTATATAAAATTTAAATACATTTTTCTTGAAAATATCTTAACAATATTGTCTGCAGAATTTTTTTTTTATTATTAATATCATAGTTAATATACTAAAGTATATAATATATAATCATTCTTTATTCATATAATATATAAATATTTAAGCTTACATTATTCTATTAAATATATTATAGTGGTGTTAAAGTAATTCTATAGAAAAAAATAGGTTTATATAAAATCTCTTATTTTTCAAATAAATAAAATTCTAGGAAATATTTTCGAAATGTTATGTTATGGCATAAAACCTTCTTCTTATTGAAATACTAGATATGATTTTTTTTAATATTTATATAATAGTAATTTAAATGCCGCTTTCCTACCTATTCAAGTATCCCCACCTTCATCTATGATCAAAGGAAGTAGAATAATACATACATCATCATGTAAATCTTGTTTATAATTTAAGAGGTAATTTATAGTATACAGTAGAGTAAATTAACCGAATACGGAAAGTGCCCGAATACAAACACTCTCGGTATCTCAGAAACCATAAATCCTACAAAAAAATTTTAATAAATAAACTGATTTTTGTATTACGTTTTTAAATTTATGAAAAACAATGTCAACTTAAAACTTTCTCAAGAATATAAAAATTAAATCTAAATAAAAATAAAAATGTAACGATAAAATATAACACTATATTATTAAAAAATAAAGCATTCTAAAAATTATATATATAATTTCTATATTTGTTATCAAATATTCATTAAGTTATAAGCATATATCTAGAGGTCATATAAGTCCCTAATACGGATACTATGTGTATGTCTTAATACATACCAATCAATGCGCAGCGTATGAACTATTCTGATTTTTATAAAAATCGCGTTAATTATAATATTAATACCATTAATAAAGCTACATTTTTTATTATTTAGATTAATTATATTATTGATTAAAAAAATAATAAAAATAAATAAATTATTAACTAATTAAATTAGAATGCATTATTCATAAAATTAATTATAAATAATGTAATTGTAATTTTTCTGGTTGATTCATCAATAATATATAGTATATCTAGTGGTATATAGAGTGTCCGTATTCGGAAACGGGTACCGAATACGGACACTCCCGTTATCTATTGAATAAAAAGAGTATATAAATTCATATAATATTAATATATTGTAATTTTTAAATAAAAATAATGAGTCATCAAATGTTAAGACCATATTGTTAAAGTGTCCGTATTAGGTTACTTTCCCCTATATAGCATATGGTATATATTACACATTATTATTTCATATGTATTATACAAAAAAACCTAGATTCGTAGATACATACTATATAGATGATACTAGGTAATAATAAAAATATTGGTTTGGGACAATTATAATAAAAACCAAATCGGTTTTCAGTATAAAAAAAATATATGTGTTTTGAGGTTATTTTTAATTATCTAAGGATATAGTCGATAGCTCATGAATGTTATCTATATATTTATAAATAATTCATTTTAACTTTATTTAAGTAATCTGGATCTTTTTATTAGATGCATACTCCATACCTGTACAATGTACATTGTACATTCTACATTCTACGAAGGGTTCCCCATAATGATATATTGAATATATTAATCATTTTGCAGAAAGATAATTTCGTAAAATAATAATGTAATTATAATTATATCAATTGTATACATTGAATGTTTATATATTTGTTATTTATTACTAGAATGACACTATTGATATGATATGAAAATCTTAATTATTGCATATATGCATATATATATATATTTCATTGAACATACCAATTCTTCATTAGCACCAACACTATTTTTAGTTTAGATACACGAATACTTGACTATTATATATTATATCTACTTCATTAACGCTAAAAAGTCTTCAAACTTTATATACTTTTTGATTATTTATGAAGGTTGTTCTTCATTTATAATCATTATTTGATGGATTCTTTTATTTTATTATCTACTTTAATATACACGTTTTATTTTATTTTTATTTTCTTATTATTATATTTATTAAATCATCACCATCTGGTAAGTTTAATGATCTAGATTGAAGCTATTATTCAATTGGTGTAAAATACTTAAAATTGCATACACCATCTACAAATAATTAATATATAACAAAAATATAACAAATATATAAATAATTAATATACAACACAAATATAACAAATATATAAATAACAAATATATAATAATAATAATTATAATAATATATATATAATAATTATTATAATTATTATTATTATATATTTTATTGACTACACAAAACTTGGATAATATGGACGGTATCAGATAATCAAAAATAAAAAAATATAAATAATTACAATGATTATAATATATATATACAATAGATATATAATGTGTGTTGAATATTGAAAAACGAAAGTGATTTAATACATTAAATCTCATACGGTAGAAAATTCCAGATTTTCTTTGCAATAACCGAGAAATATGATTCATAATAGGCTGAAAATGTTGCACTATTGTTATACATGGCACTTCCGACCAGATATGAATAACGATAAATTCATCTATTTTTATTCTGCATATACTTAGGGGTGTATAGTATTATTTATAATGCACAATACTCTATGCATAAACACATATATTAAGTTAAGCCAGCCTAGTGATCACATTAAAGCTGAGATATTAACTATAGCTATAGCTATATAAACTATTGAAGTGGATAAAACACGTATATCACAACGTCGATTACACTCGCCCTTATACATCATATGTACACTTCCAGCTAGCAGTGATAGCCTCATAATATCTATATAATAGCATAATTAATAGCCTAACATGTTTACATTGTGCTATTATGCTGCTATTATGTTGTAAGTAAGAGTCTATTATGCTATTATTATGCTACTATTAATTTTAAATCTATTATGCTGATATTATGTTGTTATTCTAAAAATGTCAACATAATAGTCACATAATATACTTTTAATTGCAACATAATTGCAGCATAATAACATTACATATTAATAGCATCACGATAGACTAATAATGTAAATATTTAAGGCTATTAGTTATGCTATTATGTTGTTATTATGAGGCTATTACTGTTAGGTGGGATGTAATTATTATGTAATTTACCTGTACATTATACAGGTAAATTACATAATAATGAATAATTAGATCTAGGTTTACTGATTAATAGCGAGTGAATTAAACATGTAGTCATGGTATAGGTAAGATTTACTAATACTATATAGTAAATGGTTGACAGTGATCATACGTATACCTAATTAATATATTCAGAGTAGTGAGAGGTTATAACTATATATAGTAAAGCCACTAGTATGTATAGATTGAGAAGTATACTTTCTATAGGATGAGATAGTATAACACTACGAGTGATTGATAGAAGAACACTGGGTTTAGTAGTATTGTTATTTATGTTTAAGTGAAGTGAGTTATGACATAACAATGCAGTGAGATCAGTGATACAATTAAAAATGTTTAAACATGAAGACTGTGCAGGAGGAAATACATCTAAAGAACGGCTGTATGTGATGATATGTACAAATACGGATGATAGCGAAAAACTTCCAATATTAGTTATAGGTTAGTTACAATAATATACGAATAAACCAAATGAAATGACTATATCTATATATTACAATAAAGTATATACTATACACACTGTATAGTTCATAGTATGCAGCACGTATTCGGTACCAATGTCCGAATACGGACACCCTGTGTTATAATATGGACACCCTATAGCCACTAGATAAACTATATATTATTGATGAACCAATCAGATAAATTACAATTTCATTATTTATAATTAATTTTATGAATAATTTAATATAAATTAATTAGTAATTAATTTATTATTTTTTATTATTTTATTAATTAATAATATTGTTATTGTTATTGTTATTTTTATTTGGTGGAGTCCTTTCATCCCATCCAGGAACGTAGATGAAGTTTTCACTTATAACCATATATGGCTCTAATGTCCCTTCGAAGCCGCTCTCATGTTAAGGCATCAATGGTTTTAACGAGAGCCGATCATTTATTTATACACAATTATATAAGATCACTTCTAAATAATATTTTAAGACCCATTTTATAAAATTAATTAATGGTCCGGACGAGGGTCGAACCTGTGTCCTATTGCTTGTGTATGACGCCTTAGCCACTGAGCACACAGGCAGTTTATAAAATGTATACATGTTATATATAAATAAAAATATCTAAATAATAATTGTTTTGAAATTAGCTACATTGGTGGTATTACTATTATAACGCACGCGATTTTTATGAAAATCAGAATATTTCACACACTGCGCGCTGATTGGTTATAATGTGTACGTAAGACATCTATATATAGTATCCGTATTAGTGGTTTATATGACATATAGATATATGCTTATAACTTAATTGATATTTGATAACAAATATAGCAATTATGTATATAATGTTTAGAATGATTTAGTTTTTAATAATATATTGTTATGTTGTATATCGATACATTTGTATATTCTTGAGAAGGTTTTAAGTTGACATTTGTTTTCATAAATTAAAAAATTTAATAAAAAATCAGTTTATTGGATATCAGCACTATTTTAAATGTTTAAAAAATAAAAAATACTTTGTTAGACTATTTATATTATGAATATTTTATTCATTAAACATTTTTGTGTAGGATTTATGGTTTCTTAGATACAGAGAGTGTCCGTATTCGGTTACTTTCCCATATACAGTACATATATAGTATAGTATAATATATAATATATAGTATACTATAATATATATTATATACAATACTATAATATGATATACTATATACATTTATGTAATACTATTTAATATATTCTTTGATTGAATTGCGATGGGTGTGATATCATTTCTATAGCACTAGTAACTTATATTATCCAATATGTCAGGTAAATCGCAAAAACCAAGGTGCTTTGCTCATTCTAAACGTAACCCAAATAACTACACTTTAAATTCTCGTGCTTGGATGACTGACGATATCTTTAAGACACTGTTGCTGTCTATTGATGGAGTATGGGTTTTAAAGAAACGACACATAGATCTCGTTATAGACAACTGTCCAGAACATGTCACTGACGACGGTCTAACAAACACAACGCTTTACTTTCTTCCACCAGGAACAACATCTACAACGCAACCAATGGATATGGGAGTCATAGCAAATTTTAAGTATTATTACAGAACAGAAATTATAAAAAGGTATCTTGTTGATATGGATAATTCCATGCCGACAGATATTGATGTTTTAACAGCCTATGACCATATTATTAAGGCTTGGGAAAATGTAAAAATGTCAACTATTATAAATTGTTTTAAAAAATTTATATTTTTACAAAACAATAAACCAGACGATCGTCTGGTACAATCGATCGTACAATGATACTAGCGATATCGCAGATTGTGGTGATTTCGAGTTACCTAATTAATATCTATGTATAACAATTACAACAATTCAAATGAATCTTATAAAGAGTATGTATCAATTGATAATAATGTGTTAACATATGATAATGATATCGTATCTATACCGTCGAATATACGATCACTTACACTCACAGAACACACAGAAGATGTTAATGAGTGTACAGATGATCAACTATTGATAATATTATCATAAAACCAACGTCTGTAGTTTTAAATATGTTACAATATATCCAATTGTATATAAATAGCCATACCAATCACGATAACAATAGTATAAATACATACATACGCAAAATACTATCACATATTGATAACATATACTTAACAAAAATACAATTCGCTAAACAATTCTCGGTTACAAAGTAATTTTAGTTTATATATTGTTTCAGAAAGAAACTAAAACATTATTTAAACACTTCTTAATGTATTTGTGTATACGCTTTATTTAATCTTTATACGTAAGTTAATTTCATTTTAATTTTTGTTATTTTGTTTTATTATTTTTCGTTATTGTTATACACCAGAGAGGGTATTTAAAAAATTCTATTCAATTCAATTCAATTATATAAAATTTTTAATATATATATATACATTTATTATTTAATAAATATTAAACATTTGTTGTTATTATACGTATGTACTAATACGTTATACACCATCAAGGCTCCGCCCTTATCGCTCACATCGACAATCCGCCTATATCGACATTTTTGGAGCTTACACTACCATTTCATTGCCGCGTTCACTGTATATATATATATATATATATATATATATATATATATATATATATATATCAGCATAGCTATGATAGTTAATACTATGATATTTAAGAAAAATAGATTTTATAGAAACAATATAAATAATGAACCATATATATGCCCTATAGGGTCAATATCAGAACGTTGCGGAATATCATGTAAGGTAACATAACAATCGCAGAAGATGTTCTACAAGAAACAAAAGACATAAACCAAGAGTGGACTTGACCGTGAATAACAATTCTAACGGAAAGCATATTGTCTATAGATTATAGTAGAACTTTAGTGTATAGCACTTTTGTTTGATTTATTTTCAAGAGATATGAGAATATCATTAATGATCAAATAAAGGGAAGTTACGGTAAATATATACATATATATATATATATATATATATATATATATATATATATATATATATATATATATATATATATATGTGTGTGTGTGGGTGTGTGTGTGTGAGTGTGTGTATGTGCACACACACACACATGTGTGAGTGAGTGTGTGTTGTTGTACTCGTGTCTACATTCACACTCGTATTGTACTTAGTTGTATAGGTATGTTAATACATCACTATATAAATAGCTAAATAGTTACACTTCCGCATGCTTATTTATGTTTATGGGGGTATATATATATACATGCATATATATATATTTACATGTATATAAATAGTGTGATTTACAAGTAATACGTGCAGTGTACACACTGTCCACACACATATACACTCGCTAATATACCTATATGGTTGACATTTTATAGATTTAACTTTAGCATAATGAATTAAGTACGTATATACGTATGCTACGTATATACGTATGTTATATAATAAGTATATGTGTATATATTTATATATATATATATATATAATTTGATTATAAGTCGATGAAAACTATTACCATTTTTAATATTATAATTGTTTTATCTTAGAAATAATTATTTGTATAATTTTCATGGAATATATGTATGTATATGTATGTATATGTGTATATATGTATGTATTTGTATGTCTTTATGACCTCCCTTGGAGTGTAGGTTTATATTCATGAATTCTTACTTGGCGGCATATATCACGAATCATGATATCATAAGTCATGATACATAGAGGTATTAGAAATAGTATACTATATATGTATATTAAAGTATTATAATTTAATATATAACTAGATATCTAGATATATACTATAGTTATATACCTATAGAAAAAAATTACAAAATATATCTATAATGTATTAAATTGTATATAAACAATCCAATGATCTATATCAAATGTATATGCTTGGTGTAGAATTGTATGATGTAAGATGTTAAACTAATATAATTATATAACACGTTACACGTGAAACCACCGCGTAATATATAATTATATAAGCGATGTATTACTGTGTGGTAATTCTGTGTATCCGATCTAAGAATGTGCCCTATGCGATGTGTATAGCGCGACGGGGGTCATCACGCGACCTTGGTAATGAGACGCGACGCCCGCCCTCCCGACGTCTACTTCCGGTTAAGCTAGACTAACGCACGCGCGACGCACGCCACGAGTCGTCGACCTATCCAGTTTACCCATAACTATGTCGACCCGCGCGCGCGCGCGAACGTGCGTATCGCTATACGGTTCGACACGCCCCCTCCCTCCATAGCCAGCGTTACGCCCATCCTCCTCCTCCTCCTCAGTTACCCGCCCTAGTAATTCGATGCACGTGACTTCCGGTGCATTTTTTTCGTTGCCGTCCGATTCAGTAGATATGTACACGGGCGCGTCCGCCCGCCCACACATCTCGGACCGGAAGTCACTGCCGATTACTATTGTTATACCACCACCGCTACTACCACTACTACTACTACTACTACCTATACAGTCTAATACATTATGCAGCTAGAGTTGTTATTGTTCTCGATCGATTATATAACCGAAAATTCTCATAGAATTAGTCATAGAATATTCGTAAACACAATATATATATGTGTATCTTTTATATTTATATAATAAGGTATATGATATAATATTAATACAAATGATGATAATTATGTTTACGATAAAACAATAATATGTGTGATACACACACACACACACACACACACACACACACACACACACACATACACACACACACACACACATATATATATGTATATATATATATATATATATATATATATATTTATACATATATAAGTATAAATAAAAATATTATTACAAATATGTAATTTAATTAAATTATTGATTCGGTATGTTAATATATCTCCCCTTAATTAACGCATTATATCGCCCAGTGTATACATACACTATGTATCCATGGCAACTAACTCTCACGTATAGACCAGGTGCATCTCGGGAAGTCACGTGATATCTCGCCTGCAATCGACATCATCATCATCATCATCATCATCTAATGCACTATATTGTATGTAATGATATATCACATGCTTGACGTCCATAGAGTATATACGTCTACACCTAGCCAGTACAGTACATCGATGTAAATAAAAGTTTTATTTACATCGATGGTACAGTACAGTAAAGTACAGTATACTGTATATATATATATATATATATATATATATATATATATATATATATATATACTGTATACAGTACAGTATACAGTACTGTACACAGTATAGGTATTATAATTATATATAAGTAGCTTTTTTATATAACGTATACGCATATATATATATATATATATATATGTTTATGTTGTTTACTACCAAAGATTTTGCGAAGCTTTATCTTTCGACAAATATGTGGTACTACCATACATAAAGAATCGATATAACCTCAGACTTTAAGGGGGGATATAAAACTCATATACGATATAACACTTCCTCACGTGGCTATCCGCCATTACTATTGCCTGGGTCACTTGCTGTATTCGTGGTCACTGGCTCTAGTACTGGTCACTGGCTCTAGTACTGGTCACTGGCTCTAGTACTGGTCACTGGCTCTAGTACTGGTCACTGGCTCTAGTACTGGTCACTGGCTCTAGTACTGGTCACTGGCTCTAGTACTGGTCACTGGCTCTAGTACTGGTCACTGGCTCTAGTACTGGTCACTGGCTCTAGTACTGGTCACTGGCTCTAGTACTGGTCACTGGCTCTAGTACTGGTCACTGGCTCTAGTACTGGTCACTGGCTCTAGTACTGGTCACTGGCTCTAGTACTGGTCACTGGCTCTAGTACTGGTCACTGGCTCTAGTACTGGTCACTGGCTCTAGTACTGGTCACTGGCTCTAGTACTGGTCACTGGCTCTAGTACTGGTCACTGGCTCTAGTACTGGTCACTGGCTCTAGTACTGGTCACTGGCTCTAGTACTGGACACTACACGAGTAGGGGCATTCATAACACTTCGCTATAGAACAATAAAGAGTATATAGCATACCTACCGATATAGTAGTGTTTATTGTAGTATGTAGCCTGAATCAATGGTGTAACTTAACTATTGGGCGTGTAAGATATATATTAATAATGTATGTCCTTATATCTTGTCCACGCTAAACTTACTTGCACTTAACTCAACTTGCTTGCATTCTCATTCTTATGAATGATGCATAGTTATGAATGAATCATACGTACGAATGACTCATTCGTGACCGTAGTATTGGGATGCGTTAACTTATTTCACTCAATGAATCAATCGACCAATCAATCAATAAATCACCTAATCAATGAATAATTCATTTGTATTCATTGAGCTACTGAATTGTTATATATGTCTACATCATGTATGTGTAGTATGCTGTTCATTTACATATACTTATTATATAATCTGTAATATATGTAACTTGTAGTTTACATAAAGTACTTCTTGGTAATATTGGTTAATATGATGATTGTATATAATTATTAACTGCCTGAGTGGATCCGTTGGCTAATGTAGCAGACACATAAGAAGTATGACGAGGATTCAAGCCTTGTCCGGACCATTAAAATAGGTCTTAAAATAATATTTAAAAGTGATCTTATAAAATGGTATATACATAAATGATCGGCTCTCGTTATAACCATCCATGGATGCTTTAAGGGCCGGTGTAACCTTGCCGAGTTTACATGTAAAAGATAGGGAAAACGAGGGTCACTAAAAATACTACTACTTTTACACAAATGCATATCATCACCTAATTTGTTTTACCTATAGTTAGCTAAATATCATATATATATATATAAAACCTATCCTATATCTAAACATATAACCATCTACAAGTTATCGGTTACCACCAATATTTTATTTTTGTATTTTTGTTTATTTTTTTTCATCAACTTTTTTTATAATATTTATAATTAGTATATTTTAAAATAAAACTATTACATTCTAATAGCATAGCTTATTATCAGTAATATCATATTTATATACTCAGAAATTTGTATACTGATTAAAGCAATTGGACAAAATTAGAGTAGTTCGAAGAAAACAAATTTGAGATATAGCCTTCTAAAGTTTTTATCAATATTATTTTTAATAAATAACATTAAATTTATGATATTTATACATTTATTATCATATATCACTTTATTGTGATTCGCCACTCCCTGCATGATAACTGGATGTAACTCTGCTACGTAGTCTTTTTCTTGTTAGTTACAGAGGCCCCATAGACCCTGTTCAAATCTGTTTAAGAGGCATATAGTTTAAAATTAAATTTTTATATATAAAATTTTAAAATTTCTTGGTTATTTAGTATCTAAACTACACATATATGTTATACTAATTATAAATTAATGAATTATAGTTCATTATGTAACATACGTACTGATCTTCCATAGTTGTCCTTCATCGTTTTACTTATTTAGAGGCATATTCATTATAATAACAAAATACGTGTATACAGTTAGTATACACTGTTAACAATTAGGGTACAGCGAATTTAATTTAGAGGGTACAGATCGTTAAAATATCACACAAATTTACCAAATACCCTAAATAGGGTACACAACTTTTAAACTCACCAGGGTAAAATATATATATATATATATTTTTAGGGTAAATATATGTTAAATATTAGGGTACATCATTGTTAAATACACTAGGGTACACTCTATATATTTATTAGGGTATACCCTATTAGCTGTATACAGCTATGTTAAATATTAGGGTACGTGATTACTATATTTACATATCATGCAATTCAATTATGGTACATATCATACAATTGCATTATGGTTAACGGTAGCATATACTTAGGGTACAACCAGCTAAAATTATTTAGGATACAGTTTGTTCATTTTTAGGGTACTGATCGTATTTATTCAAATTGTACCCTAATTAGGTACGGCTATGGGGACACTACTTACACCCTGAAAATGGCAATCGCTGTACCCTAATTTTTAAAAGTGTATTTCTAAATATATGAAGCTATCACAAGATTAGTAAATAGATGCTTTCATTTCATTGGCTACACAATACTCTAGCGAGTAAATACGCTATTTATTATCTGTTTTCTTGTCTTTAATTTTTTGAAATTCGGATAAATATTAATATTTTAAATAATGAAAAAAAAACGTATCATAAATTATGATTCATAACTGAATATTTGAACACAAATATTACTCAAATGTTATCAAATATTTGTGTTAATGATCAGACTATGTTTAAAATCTCGATTTGAAATACTTTGAAATATTTTTATTTTAAACTTTATATACCATTTTATAGATAAATCTGTATATTTTAAAATATTAATATAACGTTTTTAACACATACACAAAATGCGAAGGTTTCCCCGACCTTTAACACGAGAGCGGCTTTGAAGGGATATTATAGCCATATGGTTATATAAGTTGTATATATACAATATATACATATATGTTAAAACTTCATTTAGGTGAAAGTAACCTAATACGGACACTTTAACAATAAATGGTGTTAATATTTGATGACTCAATATTTGTATTCAAAAATTAAATATATAATATTATATGATTATAGAAATTATTGTGTTTTTATAATTTATTTAATCTTTTAATTCAATAGATAACGGGGGTGTCAGTATTCGGTACCCATGTCCGAATACGGACACCCTGTGTTACAATACGGACACCATATATAACACTAGATAAATTATATATTGATGAACCAATCAGATAAATTAGAATTATATTATTTATAATAAATGTTATAAATAATTTAATATAATGTAATTTTAATTAATTTATTAATTATATTATTTTATAAATTAATAATACAATTTAAGTATCTAAATAATAAAAAAATTAGATTTAGCTTTATTGGTGGTATTATTATTATAACGCATGCGATTTTTATGAAAATCAGAATAGTTCATACGCTGCGAGATGAATGGTTATAGGGTGTCCGTATTAAGACATCTAGAGTGTCCGTATTAAGGACTTATATGACCTATAGATATATGCTTATAACTTAATGAATATCTGATAACAAATATAGAAATTATATATATAATTTGTAGAATGCTTTATTTTTAATAATATAGTGTTATATATTATATCGATATATTTGTATATTCTTGAGAAGGTTTTAAGTTGAAATTTTTTCATAAATTAAAAAAAAAATCAGTTTATTGGATATATCAGCAATATTCTGAATAATTAAAAAATAAAAAATACTTTTTAGACTAATTATGTAATTATGAATATGTTATTCATTAAACATTTTTTTGTAGGATTTATGGTTTCTGAGATACCGAGAGTGTCCGTATTCGGGCACTGTCCGTATTCGGTTACTTTCCCATATGTTCTTGGATGGTATAGGTATGAAAGGACTAAATAAAATAACAATAACAAGAATATATTATTATTGTGTCTAAATCAGATTTGACTATGTGCATAGTTATCAGTATATTACCTAATTACATATACGATTATACTATAAATATAGTATATAATATATTAGTATATAGTAGCTATAGCCACTAACTATGACAAATAGACACGCCCATGTGGCACGTGTATCAACATTCATTCAGAAATCTAGACTATTGATAACGATTTATCTAAGGTTGCTTCGCAAAATATTTACTATTGATACACACATTATGTTTATATTACATACAGTATATACATATTTATATATATATATATATATATATATATATATATATATATTATTGTGTGAGTGTGTCTATGAATGTATGTGTGGAATGGCGTGTGTATGCGTAGTGTACATATAATCAATAGTAGTATATATCATGATATACATATATATATATATATACATATATATATATATATATATATACATATATATATATATCATATACACTACATTACATACACATATACACACGTGTATTATTTAATAAATAATGTACGATCACACACGTACACACACACGTACCCACACACGTACCCACATACGCACCCACAGTGACATACAGACATACAGACAAGACTGCCGCTGCTGCTGCTGTAGTTGTCAGACAATCGCTTACGTAATAGATGTTATCGAGGTCACGTGATATCAATGGGAGCGGAACGTGTGTAAACAGTGGGCGTAACAGTGGGCGTATACTATACCAGTGAGTAGTGTAATGTATATTACGTTAGTGTATATGACCTATATTACAAATTACTCTAATTACTGATTAACATGTACACACCATTTAAAAATTAATACCACGGGAAGTTTTTTATAAGTAGATATATGTATATCTGGTATACCTGAGTAATTTGTATTATAATGACGGTATGAACGCTATCAACAATCTACATGTGCACTTATTATATATATATATATATATAATGTTTTGGCAAAATATATATTCAGGAAATTGTTGGCAAGAATCATAGACCTAGAGAGAAATCTAGAACCCATTAAGATTATCTCTAGATTTATGGCAAGAACACAATACATATCCTCAAGATAAGAGATGATAATGTTCTTTGGGTAACCTCGGTATCGTAGTGTGGAATGTGTACTGCAGATGTTGCGGGTGTCAGCAATAGTTGTGATCCACCCGTAAGTGAACGTTACAAGCTTGTTGTTCTACGGATATAGTACCCTGACATATGTAGGCATCATGCCCGTATAACGCATAGTCATATGCGGCATAAGCAGATGACACCATGCCCGTATAAGGGCTGTAACAACATCGTAGAATAATATGGTAATACATTAACAATATAGGATAATCTATAATGTAATTAAGTACACATAATTTGTGGTATTTATTAGTGCACTGTTTGTTCTGCCTTATTTATATCCTGTTACCGCAGGTAAGACACCGTACATGTAAACTGACTTCCGGATTGCATTACATGAATATAGTATGCGAATAGTGTATATCATTGTTAACTCTGACCATAATTCATTACAGGTATATGTTAACTACGTGGAGGCCATCATCAATATTGCAATACCAGCTATGATACCAGCTACATGGTGATCTTGAATACGTGAATATGTTGCATATAATAGTAATCTAAAAATATATATATATCGTTATCATTTTATTCATTAGCTGATCCCAAGGGATGGAATTTAACTTATTATTAATAATAGTATATATATATATATATATATATATATATATATATATCTTAGGAAAACTCAATGTAACTATTAAACATATATTTTTAGATTACTATTATATTCAATATATTCACGTATTCAAGATCACCATGTAGCTGGTATCATAGCTGGTATTGCAATATTGATGATGGTCTCCATATAGTTAATATATATATAGCTTTTTCCTTTTATTCATCAGTTGATCCCAAGGGATGGGATCTAACTTATTATTAATAATAGTGTATATATATATATATATATATATATATTATATTGTACCGTATAAAAATGTGTACTTATATGTACATTGTACAATATCGACGTTATATATTCTATTCTATTATCACCATTATCATCACATTCATTATCGCCATTAACCGAAGTGATAACACACGTCTAATATCGCCTCGTGTGGCTATCGGGTGATAATAAGAAGTGGGCGATGTGCGCATGACAGCGCTGTATTACACACCGGAAGCACTAGAACACGTAGGGCCCGTGGGGTAGATGATGCTATCGTAATGAACGCATCTATCGGGTAATACGGTATGCGTTATGCAATAGATCATTACGTAATAGTCGCATTGTTATTGGGTTATGTAACCGCGCATATCAATAAGTAGCGGCTACTTTTTATTTATTGATTTCTAATAATCACTAAACATGGATATTGTACACGATGTACATATATTGATATGGGAATAGTTATCGCTTTGTTATAATATAGTTGTTTATTACATATTATCACATCGATAACTGTCTGAGATATTAATAATTGATATAGAGAATAGGCATGCACTTCGATTTAGAATAGTATTAATAATCATGTTACGCATATAACACAAATAAACTTTATAACGAGTATTAATTGTATGATATTTCGAATGATATATATATCATTGATTAATAATTAATAATTAATAAAATTAATCTATAGATTTTTGTTTATCCATTATAAAAACATGTTTTAATTACCCTAGAATTCATGATAATATTATCTATTTTTAGAATGTTTTTTCAAAAGTACAACATTATAAAACTTATATTTAAAATTCATTATATTATGTAATATTATATATTTATATACATATATTTTAAAAATACAAATTTTTAAAAGATGTATTAACTAAAAAATATTTTATATATGAAATTGATTTTTATTATTGTTAATGATAACAAAAAATTATATGTTAACACATTTTGAAATGACCGATGAAGTGACAAAACATAATCGCTAATCAAAAAAAAGTATACTATTTTTAAATGTTATTAAAGTGTACAGTATATATTGTGTATAATGTACAGTATACAGTGTAAATTGTACACTGTACACTTAACACAATGTACAATGTACATATTTGACATATTTGTTATAAACGTGCACGTTTATATCGACATGATGGCCCCCTCCAGTATAATGGTCGTTATATATACCCCCTTATGTATACGTAGGTATACCCTCCGTTATGTATCAACCCCGTTATGTACACCCCACGTTATTAACCCCCCCCCCCCAGTTATGTACCAACCCCGTTATGTACCCCCCACGTTATTAACCCCCCCCCCGTTATGTATCCCCCGATGGATACATTAAAATACAATATGTGATAGTAACATTTTGTTCGAACATTAATTTTGTAATATCTTAGTTATTATGGTATATCGTATACATATATATCCTATAGACGAACGTATCTAGTTGAATTAACTTATTATTAGTAACATAATTTGTTATATGTTATTCAATATATTGTATACAACATTTAAAACACATTTAATTTTTGAATTCTAAATAATGTTGACTATATAAAGAAGTTTATGACAGCTGTAACTAACAAAACTAATAATAAGAGTAATACAGAAATAATAATTATTATTTATTAATAAATTACGAAATATATTTCTCCAATATTTCTAACTAATTTTCTAAAACTTTTATAATATGTTCATAGTAAAATATATTCACATTAATATCGACTGATTATAGTCATGTTTTAACTGTGATAATGTATTACTAATTACAAATAATTATAATGTAATTAAATTTTCAAAGAATTATATCATTATTATTTATTCTAACAGTTTAAAATGTACGTACTTGGTTGTTCTTGGTGTTGAGTCGTATTACATTATTGAGCACACTTCAAATTATGCTGGATACACACAACACTTGTACGTTTAATTCATAGCATACGAATATACCATACATTGAGTAGTAGAGATGTTGACAGTAATCGCCGCACAACAAATGTGTAGCTTCAACATATCACCTTATTATTATCTCCGATGGAAACTTAAAATTATTTTTAAATAATATCATCGGATATTGTAAATAACTATAATATTCATATGCGTTATTATTTTAGATATATCTAATATAAATATAATACAATTACATTTATCTGATTACCTCTTATAATAAAATAGTAGGATACGTCAGTTAACTCGGTGGATATATGGCAAATGTGACTCATTCTCCATTGTGACTCATTCTCCACTGTGACTCATTCTTAACTGTGACTCATAAGTGTAGAAATAATTGTAGAACACATAATTGTAGAGAAGAGATATATATATATATAGTACTATAATTAGAGCAAGATATAGTTCATCTCTATTTAGATGATATAAATAATGTACGGTCATTAGCGTATTATTAAACTAGGTCACCGGGGCTTAACGTCAATTATGCATATAGGACCCCCGATAAATAATTAGTATAGATATGCATGTTGCGCAATTCTATAAATAGTTTCAGATCCAGGACGTATTTAATATTAAGACGTTATTTATATACTAACTATTTATTTACTACCGCTGTAATCTATTGCATAATCATACTAATATTGTTAAACAGGTTATATAGGTATACATATGTCATTACATTTCGCTATAATATCGACTAGAATAATTCTACTAACCAGATGTATAACCCGTACTTATTATACGTCGGACTCGAAATATAGTACAGGTTAAACCACTATATATATATATATATTATTATATATAAATGAAATGATTATTTTACTTAATTTAATATTTAATATACTTTAATGTTAATTTTAATATCACTGAGTGTTGTGACTGCTGTCAGAAGCATTCTTCATCCAATCGGTTAGACTGTACGTTAATATTGATATCGTATGTTTAAATAGTTATGGAAGATATTAGGAGGCTGCGTATATAACAATAATAATAATATTTATTATAAGAATTTTAATTTTTTCTGTTAAATATACTTTATAAATTATAAATTATAATGATATTTAAATAATGTTTTCTTCTAAAGTTATATTGATTGATAATTTATTTAAGCAAATACATAGCAGAAAATATAATCGAAAGTATAAAGTATAAATATTTGCTAACGATAACATACGTTATAGAAATAAACAAAGAATAATACGAAATTAAAAAATTAAAGATATTAAAACATTTTACAGTTACCGTAAAAATAAACGAAAAACAATCGAAAGTAGAAATAAATCATATAGTAAAAATAAACGAAAAATGATCAAATAGAAATAAAAGATAGCGTAAAAATAATCGAAAATAGAAATAAAATACATTATTTTGTAAGTGGCATCGTTATGTTATGTTAACTAATGTTATGGCTTCAAAATAATATAAATATGTTCTGCTGTTGCCCATATAGGAAGGGAGTTACATATATATGGAGCAGATATACGATACACACTAATGTTGTTGTAGATGGAACGACACTATTACGTGGAATTGTGTAAAATGAGGATGTCGATGTATCGAGTTATTATACTGGAGTGTGGTATTGGATATACTAGTAAGACGATACAGTTTATTTACTATATATAGTATATAAAACCCCGATATATCGGGGTTAAAATTAGCATGAATGTACACTATTATTTGTGTGTGGAGAATAGTATAATGTATATAGGAAGGGTTTTACAGATTGGCCAACACAAATTTCAATAAGATAAGACAATATATAATATCGGGAGATATTATTTTAGTGGGTTTGGCCATTATTATAGTAGATATCTGCGACTATTATGAGTTACTGTTAGTCGATGTGAGGTATACTGTATAATATACAGTCATATATGGTGATTCCACTATCGATGCAATCCGAATGATATGTTAAACGTTGAGGATATAGTTTAATGATGCTATTGTTTATAGTATGTGCTATACGGGGTTAAAAGTCATTCCCGGGTTCCGGAGACGGGGTTACTATCCGAAAGCGTGGAAGTATATCAACAAGATATGTCAACATTCTAGAGATGTTATTGTTGATGTATCATTGCAGGAGGCGATGTGTGCTGGAGATGGTATACCATATAACACTTGTAAGGGAGTATTTCATATATGTATGTGTATGGAAAATATTCAGTGTTGAACGGATTAAAGGAAATATGTGTTGTATAATACTATTGTTAAACATATTAGTGTTCAAACACTTTACTAGTACTAGTAGTTCAGCTTAAATATGTAAAGGTTTTGGTTAGCAACCCTTTCATCATATTTACCTACGGGTATGCATATGCATCACACGTGACATAGGATCACGTACACTGTACGACTTCGTACAGTGGTCTAGTAGACCACCCGTACAGTGGTCAAGTAGACCACTCGTACAGTGGTCTAGTAGACCACCCGTATACGGTGGTCAAGTAGACCACCCGTACAGTGGTCAAGTAGACCACCCGTATACGGTGGTCAAGTAGACCACCCGTACAGTGGTCAAGTAGACCACTCGTACAGTGGTCTAGTAGACCACACTTACAGTGGTCAAGTAGTCCACCCGTACAGTGGTCAAGTAGACCACCCGTACACTATACGCCGTACAGTGTACGGCGTACAGTATCGCGTTCAATGAAGTACTCGGTATGTAATATACAACTAACTAACATAGAGTAAATATTATATTTAACAACATATAGTTGACGATTAACATTGATTTGTCAATGTTTTTTATTTTCTATTAATTAAAAGTAACAATTTTATAGAATTTTTAAATTAACTACCAACATTTTTTAATGAAAATGACTTAAACTGAATGTATATGTATATAACTCCCAATGGCTTCACATTACTACTCGCTAACAGACCCACACCTAACCGTGGTGGTGGTCTTGCCCTGTTGTTCTCCACTGAGTTCAAGCGTATTTCCTCTTCCACCCCTAATGTCTCCTCTTGTGAAATGCTGATCTGTGACATTCAGTTCCCCTCCCTATTTACCATTGTGTTTATAATCATCTATCGCCCACCATCATCCAGCATTCGGTCTTTCCTTAATGACCTCTCTACCATTTTAGAATCCATGTCTTCTTACAACACAATTATTCTTGGTGACTTTAATATTCAAGTGAATACTGATAATCATGCTTCCCTTTCTCTTAAGAAACTTATTTTTGAGCACTCCTTAACACAACACATTCACTTCCCAAATATATCTAATGGTAACATCATTGATCTTGTTTTATCTCCATATGACTCCAACTTAATTTCCTCTCCCACCCAAAGCACTCTAATCTCTGATCACTTCGCTACCCTATTTGTTTTACAGTTAACAGTAGTGCACAATACTCGACCTCCAAGATACTTTCGAAACATCTCCTCTATAAATCAACCCTTGTTTGTTAACTCAATGTTTGATCATATGAATAATATTACATCTCCGCTCTCTGACCCTGATTCTCTCTTTGACGCCTTCAACACGGCGCTATCTAATTCCCTTGACTTTTATGCTCCCTCAACTACTCTTACCCACCGTAATAATCCCAAATCCCCCTGGTTCAACTCACCAATATGAGAAAGTCACTTCGTCGTCTACAGTCCATTTATGCTTCTTCTAAAATGAACTCAGACCTGTGTTCCTTAAAGTATGTCGCTCATTATACAGGAAAAAACTCTTATCCACTAAATCATCATACTTTACTAACTTGCTTTGTAAATTTGGTACCTCCTCTAAGCAAGCCTATAACCTATCATTCACCTTAGTAGGTAAATCAAAACCCAGGCACCTTCCTGACCAACCGGATACAGTCCTCTGCTCCTCCTTTGCTAATTTCTTCCAGAATAAAGTATCGAATATCATCGCTGCTCTCCCCAATGTGAATGTTGATCTCCTCACGCTCAACTCATATTCACTAGCTTCCCATAATCACTGGTCCTCGTTCACTCTCCCTACTCGTCCATATGTGCTCTCTCTAATGGCATCCCAAAATCCAATTCCCCACTCGACCCTATTCCTCTTACTTTACTTCGTACCCTTTCGCCATTGCTAAATGAACCCATAACAATGATCATGCATGCGTCCCTTATTACATCCATCATACCAAAGTCTATGAAACACTCATATATCACCCCAATTATAAAAAAAACTACCCTTAGCCACTCGAACCTGTCGAGCTATCGACCCATCTCCAAACTTTTATCAATATCTAAGACCTTAGAGCGAATTGTATATGTTCAACTTATTCACTATATCACTACCAATTCAATTATTGATAAGTTTCAAAGTTCTTACTTACCCCATCGGAGCACTGAATCAGCACTGAATCTTATCATTAATGATCTACTAATATCCCTTGACAACAAAGCCCCGTGCTACCTTGTGTTACTTGATCTATCCAGTGACTTTGACACTCTAAACCATGGCATTCTTGCTTTACGACTCAATGAAATCGGTATTCATGGTCAAGTTCACAGCTGGTTTACGTCATTCTTTTCCTTAAGGTCCTCTTCAGTGAAAATTAATTCATCCTTCTCTACCCCGTTTATCAGCACTCATGGCGTTCCACAAGGCTCCGTACTTGGTCCTTTACTTTTTATTATTTATATTTTACCCATACAATCCATATTTCGTAAATATCCTTACATCTATTACCATCTCTTTGCAGATGATCTACAAATTTATACTTCTTTTCCCATTTCCTGTGACTCCAACTCAATTCAACTGTCTATTTTTAACTGCCTCACAGAACTTACTGACTGGTTTTCCCATAATTCCCTATCACTTAACATGACCAAAACTGACACCATAATTATCTCCAGACCTACCTACCCCCTAATCATCACCCACCCCTTTCTACTAGCTCTCCCTACATCACAATCCATAACAACTCTTGGTTTCACCATCAACTCCCACCTAGATTACTCTGACCACATATCTATAATGATTCGCAATGCAAACTATTTTCTTTACAATATTAGAAAATCACGTAATAAATTGACTTTTTCAATGACTAAAAGTCTAATACACTCGCTAGTCTTCAGTAGACTCATATACTGCTGCTCATTTCTATGCAATCTACCCCTAAAGCTTATGCTTAAACTTGAGAAGATACAACGACGTGCTATACGCACCCTTTATAAACTGAAGTTCTCTTCAATAGTATCAATATCGACTCTAATGCGATCACTCGGCTGGCTTAAGTTTAGGTATCTCTGCAGGTACAGACTACTATGCATCACCCATAAGGTGATACATCTTAGATCTCCCGAGTACCTAGCAGACCTAATCAGTACGCATACCCTTAGTCGAGCTAGCAGGAAATGTCACACGATGAAAATTGTGCAACGCTCGACTATCTCTGCTCACTCCGAATCTGCTTTCTCTGTGGTAGCTCCAAAATACTGGAATTCTCTACCATATGACATTAGGTGTTTGAAATACTTGTCACTATTTAAATGTAAACTCACCACGCACCTATTAACATTGTAACCTACCCTCCCTTTTCCTTTATTTTTATTGTACTTTATTTATTTTATTTTTGTTTCCTTCTCATGACGCCCATAACCACCACGTGATTTTGTAATCAATAAAATATTTTAAAATAAAAAATATATATATTAATGGTTGATAATGTATTTATTAAAGGGGTAACAACTTTAGTTTAATTTAAAAAAAGGCATAACTAAAGTTTCATATAACTATTATCTCATATGTGGCTACCCTTCTCCCTTAGGTGTAAATTACGTGTGCTATCTATAATCCATAAATCAATATATTCTTTCACCCCTAGCTATATCTCTGATATAAATAATAAACGAAAAAGATTACCTTCTCTTCGTTACCAAAAATCTCCTTATCTCACGGAACTATAGTAAAACTTCCCTAAATTCTAAAGATTTTAAAAATGCCGGTCCCACCCTATGGAATTCCCTCCCTCATAACACTCGTTCTATTAGATCCCATAATATCTTACTTCTTATTTTCTCTCTACCTCTAATCATTAAATCATCCAACTTATTAATATTGTGTTGTTTTATCTACAACATATTATTATAAATAAATTGTTATCGTATTATTATTTTCTTATTATTATTTTCTCGCACGAGTGAAGGGTCTATAATACGATACTATTTTAGTGCATAATAAACCGTATATAATCATCATATAAGCGATTTGATTAGAGGATATATACTATATAGTTTTAAATGAAAACCACATTTAAATAGTATTGGAGATCAGGTTATAATGTTAGCGATGTATAAAGTTAAACTACCGGGAACACACCACCCTCGCTGTCAATATATCTTGACCTGCATCGGAAGTGTTAAGATATGGGTTATTATAGGTTCATATGGGTGGATATACTGTAGAAGAGTTGGATATAAGTATTATAAGGTATATATTGAATAGGATATTGTCATGTATGATAGTGCCATGGGATATATGATGGAGCCTTAGGAGTACCACACACATATAATAATAATAATCAGAGTTTGGGCATTAGCCTGGATGAACGAAAAAGCAGAGCTTATCAAGTCGTTCACCCAATGTGATTGTGGGGGAAAAATTATGTATAAAATTAAAATAATATTAAATAAAATATTAGATTATAATATAAATTTCTATACAGGATATCAGTAAAAAAATAGTCATAAAAAATCTACCTAGAATACTTTATATCGATTGCCAATGAAATACGATAAAGGTGTATCAACTTGGAGGATTTGGGGTTTCTATATCCAATGCCTTAAGGAACTCACTTTCGCCATTCATATATATATATATTTATATTTCAGTATTTAAATACCATAATTAATTGTTATGATATATCAGTAATATAAGTAATAATATATTAATACTTATCTATATTTACAATTTTTAAATACATTTATTTTCAGATTCGTTTATGGAAATACGCATTATTGTGCACGATACATATATTATACGTATAATATACGTATAATATACGTATATTATACATGTATTATCTGTTACGTAATCTTAGTGTATATCGCACACGTATTCCGTATGATGTATACTCAATAATGTATACACACGCGTGTACGTGTACACACGCGCGCACACACATATTGTTAAGCGCGCGCGTGTTCTGTAATGCATATGTCTAGTGATTATTAGTGTGCATAACAGCGGGTCGCTTTAGTAAATGCTCTCATTAATATATATATATATATATACAGTCAACTCTCGTAAGTCGGACTATGAATAAGTCAGACTTCTCGATAAGTCGGACACATTTAGTTTGTTTGGTTGGATTTGTATCTAGTTCCATGTTAAATTAATCGGATAAGTCGGATACGTTGGATTGGATAAGTCGGAATTTTCTATAAGTCGGACACATATTATAGTCATTTTTATGATTTGTATACTGGATAAGTCGGACTTTTTATAAATTGTCAGAAATGTTTACTTTAAATAATGAATATTATAATGTTAGTAAGTAATATAATTGAATACAACATTTTATGTTGTTGATTGTTTACTGTTAGAAGAAAAGGGTTGTTAAAACTGAAAGATAAGGGTTGTCTGGTATGTCACGGTGGCCAACCCTTTTAGGGTTGTTAAAAAATATTATTTAAAAACCTTATTTAACAACCCTTTCAAAATCCATATATAACAACCCTTTTTAGATTAATAGATAACAACCCTTTTATAATTAATAGCTAACAACCCTTTTTAAATTAATAGCTAACAACCATTTAATAATTAATAGATAACAACTCTTTTTAAATTAATAATTACCCAGCATTCAACTTACATCAATAACTTAAGTTCAACTTAAGTTCTAAACTTAAGTTCAACTTAAGTTGTTGATGTAAGTTGAACGTAAGTTTATATGTAAAATAAATAATAGTATATTAGCGTATAAGTATTACCATAGCAAAATATTAACTTATATATTATAATATATTATATAATTTCATTTAAGTTAGATTTAAAACTTAAATTCAATAATATAATCATTTTAATATTGAATACAATATTTAATCAATATGCAATTGCTATATATTAAATATTGGGCAATTATTTCACATGATTTCTATTTGTATTATCAATATAATTATGATTAAAATTGTAGTTCACAAGTCTCGTGAATTAGATTTTGATAATATATTAAAATACATAGGATTACTTAAATAATTATAGGTTTTAAAATAATATTTTATTTATTAAAACAGTATAATTACTTAAATATTAATTTAAAATAATAATTTATAATTAATTTGCATAGATAAAAATTAAATCAATATTTCAAAATAATTAAAAAGTATAATATTTTATTCTTTCTATAATAAAATAATTATATGAACTTAAAGCTTATTACCCTATAGGGTTGTTATTAAAAATGAAAGTAAACAACCCTTTAATTTTTGATATTAACAACCCATTTTATTAACAACCCTTTAATATTTGATATTAAAAACCCTTTTTATTAACAACCCTTTTTTAATAATAGTAAACAACCCTTTTTATTAACAACCCATTTATTTCTGATATTAACAACCCTTTTGATTAACAACCCTTTAATATTTGATATTAAAAACCCTTATATTAACAACCCTTTTTTAACAAGGGTTGTTATTGAAATTATAAGTAAACAACCCTTCTTTATTAACAACCCTATAATTTTGTAGAATAACAACCCTTATTTTTAACAGTGTTGCATAATTCCATATTTCGGTAACCATTTAATTCGCGCTGCGCATTTCATGTCTTATGTGCATGATATTCTTAATCTCAGATAAGTCGGACATCTCGCTAAGTCGGACACTTTTCCCGGTCCCTGGCGAGTCCGACTTATCGGGAGTTTACTGTATGTGATTAATGACGCAACCTATGATAATGTTATCATATAAGTAAACATATATTGTATCCTATATTATAAGTATATATATGTCACTTTTTCATATATCGATATTTATGTATATATATATATATATATATATATATATATACACAAATAAATGATATATTAAATTATATATATATATATATATATATATATATCATTTAATATATATATATATATATATATATATATATAATTTAATATATCATTTATGTGTGTGTATATATATATAATAAATAATAATGCAGCCTACTGATAATGTTATCATATATATATATATATATATATATATATATATAGGCTAGGCTAGGTATACATATATGTAACACATATATGTCACTTTTTCATATATCGATATTTGTGTGAATATATACATATATGTATATATATATATATATATATATATATATATATATATATATAATTTAATATATCATTTCTATATAATGTAATATAAAGTATTCATATGAATCAATATATATATATATATATATATATATATATATATATGTATATGTACAAAAATGAATATCTAATTCAAATAAACGTACACGTATATGTACGTGCGTGCGTAAGTGTGCGTGGGTGTGTGTCTGTGTGTGTGTGTGTACGTAGGTGGCTGCCAGTGTATACCGATTGTATATCTATAATCGATAAGTCGATACAGTAGTTAAATGGCTGACGTATGCGACGCCCCCCCCCCCCTCCTCTCTGTGGCAACCTCCACGTGTATCGCTACGTTCACTGATTCATATATTCAACCCTACGCGTTATATCGACGCGTATTGATTTGCCGACATACTGGAATTCTATAGGATCGATGACATTTAACTGAATGAAACACCTTCTTATATTATACATTAATTATGTTTTTCGGAACCGAACTGGCGTAGAAATTATAATACCTTTCGGAATGAATTATATCGTAATTCATTTAAATAATTATAAAACATTTTAAATTGCGAATGTATATTATAATATAATGATAATTTAATTTATAAATGATAATTCATTGTTCTTATAATATATTAATAAAATAATAAATAAAATGTCATCATTAACATACATATAAATATATACAATTTGTAATATGGTATAGAATTACATATATGTAAATCTCTATAGAATTCTCTATATATAGAGGAGGCGCAGATATTTCTGAAGCTGTAAACATCGTGTATACATGATGTTTACAGCTTCAGAAATATTGTCGCATATATGAGTAGGATTTTAAGAACGTTGACATTGATAAATCTAAAGCTATACACTGATAAATGCTCTTTAGTTTGCGTGAATTAAAGCCTTTTATCGATGTCAGTTTAAACAAATGGTTTGGGAACTAAAGGGTTTGTTAGAATAAATTACAACCCCTTTAGTCACGCACCTATTATACCAAAGGGTTTCGTGCTAATATCAACTAAAGAGTTTTCATAGAATTTCATAAAATATTGTTGACTTATTTGTTTTATTTATAAATTAAATTATTAGAATTAATAAATCATATATTATAATATTATAATAATATGTTAATGTTTTAAATATTATGTTATATTATATATACTATTGAATAAAAAGTGAAATTTTTATAGGTTCAATATTGAGCAATTAACTAAAAATGATTTCCAGGTGTATCATATTAATTATCAATTTAATTATGCAGTTATTGTTTTTCAATGCAATGGCAGGACTGGTTTACCTATAGGAATTATAATTCGAGTTAGGTAATTATAAAATTGGAAAAGAGATATTGATTATTCAATACAATTTCAATTTTAAAATAGTACTTTATTTATATTATTAATAATATTACTTAAATATAAAATTAAATTAATAATTGATTACTAATTTTTAATTAGTTATAATATAATAAAGATTTTAAAATATAGACCATATTATAAAATAACAATTCATATTATTAAATTTTATTATAAAATTAATAATGTTGGCATAATAATATTGTTGAACAATAAATGTGTATAATTATACGAATCACTACTATGTATTCATAAAATAGCATATACTATAAGTGTATATATATATATATATATATATATATATTCGTGAGTATATTAATAATTTAAATACTTTTCAACAATTTCTCACATATGCATTACCTCCTAACCCCCCCCCCCCCCCGTATTTACAGCAGTTATTAATACATACATGTAGTTAACTATGTGTACATAGGTATATATGTATATGTTTAAATATTGTATATATTTTAGTGCTAATAAACTCAATATCATCATCATCATCATCATATATTACATATATGTATATATATATCACTGCAGAATGTAGTATATAACTCTACACTCCTCGATATCACTTATTATTTGTGTCCGTGTTATATTCAATGTATATTATTATTAAATTTGTATCGTATTACTATTATCTTATTATTATTTTCTATCCGCACGAGCGAATGGGTCTACGTGACCCTATATACATACGTATATATATATATATATATATATATATATATATATATATACGTATACACATATGCACTGATTCTTCGCACGTACACCTCACGTGTGATATCACGTGGGTACATTAGTAAGCCGTACGTGCGTAAGACACGTGACCTAATTCGATCGCACTAACACGTGATCGCTTATAACAAGTGATCGATTATAACACGTGATCAGTCGTAACAACAATGCGTACACGTATGCACCTTGGTTTCCAGTAATTGATCACTAACGCGCCGAGCCCGTACTGAGGAACTGTGCTAATTGATGCTAATACTATTAGTACCAGTTCTATAATTATATATGTGTTATATTATATAATATATATATGCATATATATATATATATATATATATATATTATGACCTATAAAATATGTTGTTATTCTTGAAATTAATTAATTTAAAATATTATTATTCTCATATAATAGGTTTACGATGAATTAATTAGAAATATTTATACAGTCAACTCTCGGTAAGTCGGAATACGGATAAGTTGGACTTCTCGATAATCGGATACATTTAGTTGGTTTGGTTGGATTTGTATCTAGTTCCATGTTAAATTTATCGCATAAGTCGAATAAGTTTGATTGTATAAGTCGGACTTCTCTATAAGTCGGACACATATTATTATCATAAGTCGGAATTTTTATAAATTGTCAGAAATGTTTACTTTAAATAATGTATATTATAATATTAGTAAGTAATATTATTGAATACAACATGTTATGTTATTGATTGTTGCATAATTCCACATTTTGGTAACCCTTTAACTCACGCTGCGCATCTCATATCATATTTTCATGATATTCTGAATCTCGGATAAGTCGTAAATCTCGCTAATTTGGAAACTTTTCCCGGTCCCTTGCGTGTCTATAGATAGGAAAATTCAACAACAACAAAACAAATATGTATATTTTTCATATTTGTAATTAAGATACAATAATTATATTTTCAGAATATGTGTAATGTGTATAATTCCTATGAATGATATACAATTTATAAACAACAATTATTTCTAGGATTTTTTTCAAATTATATGATTTTCCAAAATATTTGTTGACCTCTCATAATTTTTTACAGAATCGTTATATTTGATAAATTTATATTATATATAATAAAAAAAACAATTCATTAATCACTATATATAAAAATGTGGTTGAAAACATAATATGACCATTTTTTATGTGGCCTGGTACCTTTACAAATTGTAATCTTTTTTTTTCTACATAATCTTAAGATATTATATTTTAACGTACAAGTATTATAACAAAAATTTAATATCTCTTTATAATTTTAATAAATAGTAAAAGTGGCCTAATTTATAGAAAATGTGTATATATATAAATTTATTTTATTGTTTAAATTAATTATCTAATAACTAATATTGTAATTAGGGATATTATAGATAATATTTACAATATATTAATGTAATATATTAGAATAATATAGTATTTAAGAAAATTACTTATTATTATATATATACCCATTACAATAAAATATAAATAAAATGTACACAATTCAAATAAATGTCCTTATAAGGTATACGGACAATTATTTATAAACATATGTTTTTATATATATATATATATATATATATATATACAATACAATTACATGGGAGTAATGAAATTTATAGATTTTTTTTTTAATTATTATTTTTTTTAAACCTCCATCGCATCACCAATATTGAACCAAAATACATATGTTTTAATAAAATAGTATCGTGAACATCATATCTATAGAGTATAGTATGAAGCAGTATGATCTGGGAAATAAAATCACTCTTAACTCGTATGCACATACGTATGTATACGCGTTTGTACAGTGTATATAATGATAGTGTATATTTAACACATGCGAGTGTATACATATACGTATATATATATATACGAATGAGAATGAGCGTACTTGTGTGGGAGTGTGCGAGTGTGCGAGTGAGTGTGTGCGAGTGTGCGAGTAAGTTACTATTAGTGTACGCGTTTTAGTGCGTAAGATAGTGCGAGTGAGTGTGTGTGCGTATTAGAGTGAGAGTGAGTGTGTTAGTACGAGAGTGCGAGTGAGTGTGTGTGAACACGTGTTATCTCAGATGTCTACATGTTCAGTTCGGATATTCCCTCCTTGTGTACCATTTCCGTATACAGAGTTACCTGTGGTCGGTATACTGATAGTAGAGTCCGTGCTGTATTGTATACGTAACATATAGGGGAGGTAAGGGAGTAGTGGCCGATAATTAATATGCCTCAGAAGATTTCTAATATATCGATAAATACTGGATTTTAGGGTCTTATTTTTGAATTAACTAGAAATCATATAGTTCTAGAATACTGTGATTTCACTATATAAAGTGATTAACCTAATAATATAAACGTTTGATTAGTCATTAAAAAAGGACTACAATAAGGCAATGCCGTAGGAGTGGCCGCTAGTACCAGAAAATGTGATAGGTGTCTCGTAATGAATTCGATTTATATTGTGTTAATTATGTAATATTAAATAATATATTAAATACCTTATTCGATTCAATGATTTAAGTATATATGCGCATACTATTACACGTAAATAAGCATATAAGAATATATAATCATGCTTTTCTCAAAATTAGATAAAAAATGATTATGTAATAAATTAGAGTAATTAATTAATTATTAAAAAAAAAAGTGTACTATATATTTTAATATATTTTGATTATCTAAATATTGTATATCGAACTTTGTATCCTATCAAACACCATTTAAGCGTTAATTAAAACGGTCACTACTACGTCCTCGGCCACTACCCCATTCCCTCCCCTATGTTTGTACACTACTATAATAGTAGTATAGTGGTATAGTATACTACTATATATAGTGGAACATTCGGTGTTGTTGTTATATCATAAGCATTGCAATGAATGAGATTGGCATCGGGGTTTGTTATTTTTGAATTCGTGTACAATATTGATATATAGGGGAAAATCTTCGATTGCCGACCCCTATATAATGATTTGTAATAACGTATTCAATATTAAATATATGTATTTGAAATTTTTTAATTAGGGTAATATTATGGAAATGAATTTTAGGGAATGATATTATATATCCAATACAAATAGTTATAGATATACATAAATATAATTAATTATAATATGCAAGAAATTTATTTTTATTGAATTTATGTTTTAATAGTAATATTAAATTTAAATTTAAACTTTATAGTAATTATATTAAATAGTGTATATTATTATTTAATATTTTTTATTAATCAATATGTATATAATCAACTGGACTCATGAATCATAAATATATATCAATGATACACAAACAACTTACGACATATTTTAAAGTAAAACACGGATCTATTTTGATTGGATATTATAAATCACATGGGGTCGGTATTAGGGTCATTTATGGGGTTGGTAATAAGAAAATCATATAGTTTGCTATAATTACGATATATTGGTCAATAGTTATTCAAATTAAATGAAGTTTATATTAGTTATAAATATTGTATTGATCTACAATATTATGTGCAGTATTACGTTTTATTTTAATTAATAAAGTATTTACAATGATTTGTAAAAAGTTATTATTCAAATATTTAAAAAGTAAAATCAGAATATTATATTTTATCAAATAACAAGTGTAGGATTGGATATTTTTAAAAACAAAATACTTATTCATATTTATCATTAAATTACTAACAGTTCATGTGTATATAATTTTTTGATATATATTATAGTTACTGAGATACGAGAGGGGGTCGGTATTAGGAGAGAGTCGGTAATTGGAAACTTTACCCTATTTATATAATAATAATGGTAATAGTTATGTATTATATCTGGTTATGAAATTCAAACTATTAATATATATATATATATATATAATTAAATAGTATTCTATTGTATATTGAAACACAGTAATACGTAGTGTCTCTTTAATCCGCAGCTGCCATAGCAGCAGTTGTACAGTAATGCTTTTATAATTACCCTGGTTATGCTTACATCTTGTGTTATCATAATATTATTATTAATAATAATAATAATAATAATAATAATACTAATATATATAGAGGATACTAATATACACCTCAAGAAGTATAATACATGTAGGGGAGAGCACGGAGAAGTGCCGATAATGTATATGCCTCAGCATACTTCTAATATATCGATAAATACTGAATTTTAAGATCTTATTTTTTTTTGAATTTTCTATATATTATATAGATTTATAATACTGTGATTTCATTTTTATATATTACTGAATATTATTAATGATTTATTAGGCATTAAAAAATGCATACAAAAGTATTAAAATAAGTCAAGTCCGGGGTAGTGGCCGATAGTATCAGAATATGCAATAGGTGTCTCGTAATGTATTCGATTTATATTTTTTCAATTATATAATATTAAATAATTATATTTATGATGCATACGCGCCTTATTTGATTCAATGATTTAAGTATATATATACACACTCGAACACATAAATAAGTATAAATATATATAATCATGTTTTTATTAAAATTTGACAAAAAATGATTATGTAATAAATTAGAGTAATTAATTAATTATTTAAAAAAAATATACTTTATATTATAGACATTTTGATCATCTAAATATTCTATATAGAACTTTGTATACTATTTGGCCCCATTTAATTAAAACGACCACTACTCCGTTCTCGGCCACTACTCAGTTCCATCCCATATATGACATATATAATATACATTGTACACTGTACACATTAAATTGTACATACATAATATCGTTTATCACAGTTATTCCATGTTATGTTATCGTGTGATAAACAAGCACTATAAATATAAGTAACATTATTATTGTGTGTATACATATTAGGGATGTTCACTAGTCGGTTCAGTCTCGGGTCAGTTTCCGGTTTTATGAAATATAATGGTGTCGGGTTTTTAATCTGTTTTTCTGGTCGGTTTCATAATTGTATTGTACATGTAAACCAGTTTTGGCTTTTGAATATATAATATGATTTATAATTTATATGTAATATAATAGTATCCCAATACCTGTCACGTCGTATCTCGCAATGCAAACACGTTTTAAATTCTCATTCGCCACTAATAACTAACGTATACGTCGATATAAACTAGTTTTATTTGATAAATGTTAGAATACATACAATGTATAATATACATATATATGTGATTTATATCATCATCTTATATTGTATGTTGTATATAATACGTAAATAATAAGTAAATAGTGTATTATTCATTCATTAATAACTAACATTATTTTTAATTAAAATAAAAATTAATTTAATATGTATTTTAACACTGTTAAAAATGAGGGTACAGCGAATTCAATTTATATATAAATAACCCTATAGGGTACAGATCGTTAAAATATCACAACAATTTACCATGTACTATAAATAGGATACACGACTTTTAAACTCACTAGGGTACAATATATATATATATTTGTAGGGTACATATATGTTAAATATTAGGGTACATGACTGTTAAACTCACTAGGGTATACTCTATATATTTATTAGGGTACATATATGTTAAATATTAGGGTACATGACTGTTAAATACACTATAGTGTATATAGGGTGTATAGTGTACCCTATAGGGTATACTCTATATATGTATTAGGGTACAGATATGTTAAACCCAGTAAACAGTAAGAGCAGCATAATAGCAGCATAAAAGCATCTGTTAGAGCCTCAAATGTTTACATTGTGCTATTATGCTGCTATTAAATGTCTATTATGCTGCTATTAATTTGTTATGCTATTATTCTGCTGTTATGCTGCTATTATGCTGCCATTATGCTAATATTATGCTTCTATTAATTTTAAAAGTATATTATGCTGCTATTATGATGCTATTATTATAATTTTATGCTGCTCTTACTGTTAGCTGGGAATATTAGGGTATACCCTACGTATAAGTGATTATTATATTTACATACCATGGTATGTAATGCATGCAATTATATTATGGTACATATCATACAATAGGGTATATATTGTATACATTATCATATAATTAGGGTACAACCATGGTTGTAAAAATGGACAATATATATATTTATTATATTTTAGTTTCATTATTGATTTCGAAACATTTTCGTCTGGTTTAATTATTGGTTTCGAAACTTCAGAATTCAAAAAATATCTTGTAGCGATACCAGGGCATTGGTTTCGAAACTGTTTCGAAAGATCACAATTGTGACCCGTGAACATCACTAATACATATATACTTATTGTCTACATTATCAATGTATACGTATACGTAATACTTAATATAAACAAAACAACAGAAACAAAACATATTACGTATATTTATAAATACTTTTCATTGTTACATTATTAGGACATATTATATATATATATATATATATATATATATATATATATATATATTGCGTGGTAATCTAAATGTATATAAAAAATATTTGATATCCAAATTGCTGAAATACTTTCATAATATAAACAAGATGTCATACTAGTTGTGTAATACTATTACTATAGTACAATAGCTACGGTACAGTACAATAGCTATGTTATGTAGGACATTCGCGAGTCATTGTCTTCGCGTTGTACTGAATAAGGTCGCTAAATAATGAATCTCTATAGAGATAATAGTGGCGATAGTGCGCCATTGAATAGACAACAATGTACCTATTAATTATGACGTAATTCAATCATTATTTCACACCCATATATGCACATATATAGATATATAATACGTAATCATTATTTATGTATATTCTTCTATATTTGACAATCTCACAACTGTATGACTCATACTGCATTATATATATACATGTATGATTAGAAACGGGGAGATAATTATATAGGAAATGAAATTAAAATATTCATAACATTTATAAATTTATGAAAAAAATATTCAACTTAAAACTTTCTCAATCATATAGAAATGTATTAAACATATACCAATAGTAGTATTAATAACTAACGTATTTTAAACATTATATACATATTTTCTATATTTGTTTATAAAATATTAATTAAGTTATATGCATATATCTAGAGGTCATATACATAATTGATACAGACACTCTTAGGACATTTCGTTTGATGAATTATTAATACGAACACCCTATAGTCAATCAGCGCACAGCGTGTGGACTATTCTGATTTTAATCAAAATCGCATTATTTATATAATAATACCACCAATGAAGCTAATTATTAGTATATATATATATATATATATTAGTATATATATATATATATTAGTATACCTAATTATTAATAATAATTATTAATAATTAATATATTAACATATTTATAACTAATATATTATTAAATTATATATTCAATTATTAATAATATTACAGTATAATATTAACAAATAATATATTAATAATTTGTATATATATACATATATATATATATTCCTATTAATATTTCGTAACTTGTTTAATCAAATATTATGAATTATAATTTATTAATACATTTCATGATTATTATTTAGCTACTTCACTTGGAATTATTAATTAATAATTGGTTTAAGTAATACTGATTGGTTCATCAATAATATATAGTATATCCACCTAGTGGTATATAGAGTGTCCGTATCATAATAAAGGGTGTCCGACGGACACTGTCCGCATCCGAGAATATGCACTGAATACGGACACTCCAGGGGTAATCTATAAGAGTTATCTGTAGAACTATATCGAATAAAAAGTTAAATAACATTCTAAAATCATAATAATATCTATAATTATATAATATATTTTATTTGTGATTACAAATAGTGAGTCATACATTGTTAAGACCATTTATTGTTAAGGTGTCCGACGGACACTGTCCGTACTATAGTACCTATATGATACTTTCCCCTGTATATATATAGGTGTCTATAAACAGGGTGATATGAGCGCGTTTCCCGAGTATTTAACCAGTCAGGTATATCTTATTTGTTCTAATCATCAAGAACTTAAAACACAATACATACATGTTTATATTGTATTTTCCCTGCAGTTATTCATAGTATGTAGAATAATGTAGTAAGAATTATTGATGGATTCACGTATACCATATACCATCACAGTATATATATATATATATATATATATATTAATATTGAGTGATAACAAAATAGATAGTAATATTAATAATGTATAAAGATCTTCATTACTAATTAGTTATTGATTATAATAGAACTACAGCATAATTCCGATTATCAACTATTAACGCGAACGTCAAATAGTGTAGGATAACTATATATATATATATATATATATATATACCGATTATAATCGAGATATTAGCTATTGGATGGTAACTCCAGAATACCCTTTGTTAACGAATCATATGTTTATAATTATTAAATAAACACATACATATTGTAATGGTGTTGTGTATTTGAAATACTTGAGATTTAGACAGTAATGATTCATCAGTGTGTTATTAACTATGTGTGTATATACTTATAAACAGCTGTTTATCTAACAGGCATAATTTAACATGGGATAGATATAATTGGTTTTCAAATAAATGGAATCAATGTTAGTTCATTTTTGTTATTTAATTTGACTTTTAATATTGGTGGTACAACTAAAGAACTGTTAAATTTGTAATAATTTGTGGAAATATTTATAATTTTCTAACATGTATATATAAAGTATTATTATATGGTTCTAGATGGATATGTATATATGATTATTATATAAAGTGATGTTTATTAAACAGTTTTTATCTAATCTTGATTACATCAGTAATAATATTATTGATTTGATGAATTAAAAATAATAATTCAGATACAACTGCTAAAATAGTGATAAAAATAAGGATAGTAAATATATATATTATAGTATATAGGCTATATAGTCATATTATAACCATTTGGTGGATAATGAAAAATATAATCATTTGGTAGATATTTTTTATAAATATAGCAATGAAGCTGTAAATGTACATATTAATTAATTATAATAAACTCTTTGAATATGTTTAATTATTTTTTCAAAATATTGAATAATAAAAATATATAAAAATAATGTTAATTTTGTGGACAATTTCGAATAATTTTATTAAGATTTATTTGTTATGGAAATTGTGCATTTAGCATTCGTTCTAATTTTACTATTTTCTAAGATTTATGGTAAATAAAAAATATGCGCACCCTATGAACACATATATATACATATATTATACTATATATTTCATTAAAATTGGTATGTCTACTAAATAGTTATATTTATGGATACAATATATATATAGCGTTAATTCAAAAATTATTTAAATCATTTAATCTCTATATTTTAATATTATTAATAAATAATATACTAATATAGGCGATATATATTAATGATATAATATTATAATATATTATAAGTACAATTTATACCAAGTGTAAAAATTATTACCATAATTATTTGGTGGACATGAAATTGTTTACCATATAACATGTCTACCAAATGATTAATATAATGCAAGTAATGTCTATAAAATATGGTAGTTATATCTATGGAATAAAAGTATATATAGTTAGGCATACTAATTTATATGCTATTTTAGATTAGTTATATGTATATTCATTAGGTATAATAGTTAATAACTACCTATATAGATCGAGATTAAAATTCATGATTACAAGTTTAAATTATGAAATCATTGTTTATTTTGATTAATAATTATTAATTTAATTTACATACTTGAACTTATCAATTGATATTTATAATAATTGTAGATATTTTTAATTTTAAATTACTTTATAATGTTAGCATACTTCATACTCGTTTGATAAGTAGTTATAGGAATTTATGTTGGAACATAATTGTTTTAAATATGTATTATTTTACTTGTGTAAACATTATTTATATATTAAAATTTACTAATTACAAATTACAAACGAATTGAACTAAGTGATAATCTGATATAACTATAATGTGATATATTTTATTATTTAAAAATTGTATATTTATATATTATAATATATATACATTTATATTCATATAAATGAAATAAAAATTAACAATATAGAATACTTTATTATATATCATATATATATATATATATATATATTATAACATATTATATATAACATAATATAAATACATTACATTGGCTTTTATTGTATTATTATAGTATTGTATATATTAATAAATAATGTTATATGTATATATATATATATATATATATATACATATGTGTATATGTTTGTATATGTGTATATTAAAATCAATATGTTAATAATTATTATAATTATTAAACTAATATATTAAAATCAATATATGTTAATAATTATTATAATTATTAAAATAATATATTAATATAAAATTATTATTTAATAACCACATTAAAATAGAATTAGATAACAGGCAAATAACAATGTATGACGTAATTTAATAAACCGTGTGTTTAATATTACATAATCATCACTTATATATCACAAAACGTTATTTTGTAAATACAATTAATGATTCAAATCGATTTCCAGTAATTCTATAAATGTTATTAGTTTTGATATCATGAATATTTAGTACAGAGTTATATCATAAAGAAGCAATTGTTTACATTGGAAAACAATGGTGATGTAATGGGGGGGGGGTAACGAAATGTGAAATGGTTATTGATATGTATAATATACATTGTATATATATAGTTAATAAAATATACTGGAAATAATAATTGATATCAATATAATAAAATATACACGCGTGGTGTATTCGTATGTTAATATATGTTCGCGTATGTTTGCGAATATGTACGTTGGTGTTGCGTGTGTGTTTAATACTGTTACGAAATGGTAGAGCTTCCCCCATCAGAATCCTCATAGGAGAAGCGAGAACAATTACTGGATGCAGCTGAAGATGCTGACGCAGATGACATAGAAGAGGAGGGAGATGAGAAGTAGCACGTGGGCTCGAGTAGGTCACGTGTTATACCTTTACAGGAACAATCGCTAGCGGTTGACTTGGAGCAACGCTTGCAAGAGCGGACACGCCTTCTACGAGCTTCTAGAGCCTTCTCGAAGTCTTGAAGTTGACCCATGAAGTTAAAGTTGGGAGCGATGTTTGACCGACACCTTCGCACGTAATCGTAGGCGTCATTCATGTCAAGTTGAAGGTTATGCATTATGTAGGCCACTGTCAAGGTCACGGATCTTGATATACCGGCTACGCAATGCACCAACACCCCTTGACGCTTATCCCTCGCCTCGTCTGTGGACAGTGGTCAGTGTTAATCGATATAGTATAATGTATTTATTATGTGTAATTAAGCAATTAAATTAGTAATTGTTTAATTAATACATCTAATCTATAAAACAATACACTATGTAATGTTAAAACTGTGTGAACTACTACTGCGCAATATTAAGAGTAGTCATATTTGTAGTGTATATACTTTAATGTAACTTTAGTATTCTATACAATGAGTTATATATATACCTTATCGTATACCTCGAGATGTACAGGTATTTGTTAATTACTAAATACATATAACAATACATATGTAGTATTATCAAGGAGTCCCTGGTATTATTACATTTTATTATGACTAATTAATTATTAATTAGTTATAAAATTGTTTGTTGATAATTTATTTGGTCTGTAATTTGATAATATGTCAGTGTTGTGTAATTTAAAGGTAGATATATCTTTAATTAACCTTAATATAGATATACAGATAATACTATAGTATTGTATTAGTATAGTATAGTTTTGGCAATTTAAAATGGAGGAGGTAATCGTGTGAGGGTGTATACTTATGTATACTATAGTAGTATATTAATGTAGTGTACTACATGATACAGTATACTGTATACATATATGTAGTATACAGTATACAGCATACATATATGTCAGTATCGTATCAGTATAGGTAGGATGAATACCCATGTGGAGGTAGCGAGTTTTATAAAGATTAATAGTGTACAACTTGTTTTAATAGTGGGTATCTATATATCACTGCATTACGCTATCTGTCTACATTTATAATAGTATGTAGGTATGTCGGATAACTATACATATATAGAACACTATTTCATCAGGTATTATATACACATATAATTTATAACTTGACTTCAATGAAACGATAACTACTGAATTATTGAGAGGAAGTATGTATTATATGTAAAGGGAATATTATGAAATACACAGATGCTACATATGCATGTAGTATTCACACACGCCTATAGGCATGCTAATGTATGAGCAACATGTATGTATCTAGTTACCTAAATATGCCTGTGGGTAATAGAAATACGTATATTATATGTCAATATACACATACATATTATATATATATATATATATATATATATATATATATATATATATATATATATGTAAACATTCATAATGCATTTGAAATATTAGTTTCTAAAAATAAACTTATTATATCATTATTATTATTCATGGATATGTGAATCATACATGAAAGAATGATTCATCGTGATTTATCGCATCACGTGGGCGTATAATTACATAGTATAGATTATATACACGTCAAAACAAAAATGAATGGGTAATTATTTTATCAATTTATATACAATTCTATGCATATAACAAATAATATCTAATATATGAAAATAGATTATATATTAGCAGTAAATTAGGTTATCAAAACAAACCGATAAAATCGATGGATTCGTCAAAATAAGCGGATAGGTTCTGCGACCAATGATCTGTTATTGGAACTCTTAGGTATTGAAAGTCTTTGCCTTCTTGGAACCAATTAGGCACATCGGGTGTAACGTTCAGCACGTAATGGATTCCCACTCGACGTAGACACTCGATATCCGCAGAGTTGCATGCGTTACCGAGGTAAAGGTAGGGTAGTACCTCTACGGGGGCGCTACTTTCATGGGGGACACGTGGTTTAGAAGAAGGCGGGGTTTGAGAAGAGGGGCGGTTCCTTCCATTGTCGAGTAGGAGAGAAGGGGCATTGTTCTCTATTAGTAAACGATCGAGGCCGAATGTTTCGTGGGTCTTATGGTTCGTATCGCAGTGTTCCGGATATTTCTTCCGAAGATTATCGTAGCCACCTGAAATTAGTAGAATTATAATACATACGTTTTTATGCGTGTATATAATTGCGTATTTTATTTTATTAATTAGTATTAATATTAAATTAGTATACTAGTATATAGACTAGTAAATACTATAGTATATATAGACAGTAAATTAACACGATTTTAGTAAGTTTCAATGTATGTTTAGTTATATATATAAAACTTCCTGTGTGGCTAATTAGTTTTATAAGTTGGCTAAGGTGTCAGACACGCAAGAGGTTAGGACCATTAAAGTAGGTCTTAAAATATTATTTAGAAGTGATATTATATAATTGTGTATAAATAGATGATCGGCTCTCGTTAAAACCATGGATTCCTTAACATGGAAGCAGTTTCTAATGGACATTAGAGCTATATATGGTTATAAGTGAAAACTTAATCTAAGTTCCTGGATGGGATGAAATGACTCCACAAAAATAACAAAATAACAAAATAACAAAAACAATATATATACATATATTTGTTTTAAGTCAATACTGCTATATAAATGTATTGAATAACAAACACGTGATACACACACATCTGCATCACTATAGTGCTATTCTCTATGGTGCACTATAATATAGTGAAATGAGAAAAGTCAATATAATGTATTATAGTATATTACAATACCTATATATATGTGTATAATTCTATAATAAGTCTAGTTGTTTGTGTGAGTATCGGGGTTGTTCGATTTTGTTACGGTTTATTTGGTTTATTTGGTTTTTTTGATTTTAGTATATAAAATTATTGATAAATATATTAATTTTAATATTATATCATTTAAAATTAGTATAAATATTAATAATAATAATATATATTATGTATATTATATAAAATATACCTTATAATTTTAAATTATATAAGGCAGAGTTGTTGGTTTTTATCGTTTTTTAAAAATAACAAAAAAAACCTATCAATATTATTAATAATTGTATAGATTATGTGTATTATATAAATGTATTCATTTAATAAACAATTCTGGACGAAAGAAAAATATAATTTGGATAGAATTAACTGAATCCTATATATATACTATAATACTTTTTAATATAATATACACGAAATATCTAATAATAATCATAAATATATATAGAAGTATTTATTACAAATAACATTCACTATAACAATTTATTATTAACAATTATTTAATAAATAAAAAAACCAATATTCTACACACACAAAAATCAAATAAACCGTAAACAAAACAAAAAAAACAACAACCCTGCAGCGTTACAAACCCACCATGGTGAGTAATACTCATTGAGTATGTCTATCACACATATATATATATATATATATATATATATATATATATATATATATATATATATATATGATTAATTTATTTGTTTAATTTATTTGCACGATGCTCATGCTTCCTAAACTAATAATCTAATTATATAATTATATATATATTATTCTAATTATTAGTCATCACTGGCAGTATATATTATAACCTGCAGATATGTATATATTTAAATTTGATAAATTTAAGTTTGACATCATACAGTGAATACTATATATTAATAAAGTGCATATTATATACAACATGTATATATACAAAAATAAACAATTTTTTTTAAATATACGCATTAATGTGCGAGATGATTTATAATCATGTATAATTATGTAATTATGTAACATTATCGTTAACGCTATACACATAGCACACAGATAACGGTAATCGTAATTAACGTGTATTATTATATAATATACTATAATATTGATTGATTGATTGAATGTTTATTTAGACACTTAAATAAATCATAAATGATTTCTCAAAGGTGTATATAATAGAATACAAATAATAAAAGTAGGTAAACAATAAATACCAATAATAATAATACAATAAAATAGAATAAGCCGTACGGAAATTAATTAATAAAATAATAATGACAAACAATATTAATAATTCAGGTTACCACCTGAGATCAATTGTTGTATATATTTCATGAATGTTTTATGCGATTTTATGGATCTAATATAGGGCGGGAGTGAATTCCATAGCTTAGGACCAATATAACTCAGTGCCAGAGTATTCATTTTTGAGGGACGTAGAATATGGGTAGATAGAAGGTGAGATGCATGGTTTCTAAGTGATGGAAGGGGAGCTCTTTGTACTAGAGAAGCAGAAATATATGAAGGGCAATTTGAAGAGTATATTGAGGAATGAACAATAGATAATATGCGATAAGCAGAGCTTTTGTTAAATGTGAACCATGGAGATATGTGTTGGTATGAGGAAGTAGAGGAATGATCTCGAATACGTAGGTTATATGTTGTACGGATTGATGAACGAATAACTCGATTTAAGGGAGAGATAGATGATAATGGAATATTTATAAGGATTGAGGAACAGTAATCTATGCGTGAGAGTACAAGGGAATTAACTAGAGTTTTAGTAAGAGATACAGTAATTGATTTTCGTATTTTTCTAATTCTAAATAGATGATAATTTGCAGATTTAGTGATGGCAGTAATATGAGGAATGAAGGAAAGTGTAGAATCAAAAAGTACACCTAAGTTAGATGCAGTAGGAGAAGGAGATATTACAATATTATCAATAAGAAAAGGAGGGAAGTAAGTTGGTGATGGAGAAAGATTCAACAATGTAGTTTTGGAAGTATTAAGGAGAAGATTATTAGAAATAAGCCATTCTTTAATGTCATTAGCACAATTAGAGAGTTGATTATTGAGACCTGGTGATGAATTAGTTGGAAGAAACATATATAGTTGTATGTCATCTGCATAAAGATGGTGCATAAATATATATTTGGATATTTAGATATTATGGATGGTAATGGGTATAAATAAATTGAGAAAAGTGAAGGACCGAGTACTGATCCCTGGGGAACACCATATTTCATAGGAGAAGGGGAAGAAAAAGAATTATATATTTTTACACTGCTACTACGGTCAAATAGATATGAAGTAAACCATGAGAGGGCAAGGTCTCTAACTCCAAGCAGGTGTAGACGGGACAGTAGAATTTTGTGATCAAGCGTATCGAAAGCACTGGATATTTCCAGCATTACTAGTTGACAGCAGTTTTTAGTATTAAGGGTAGAAGTGATTACATCAATTACGTTTAGTAGTGCTGTTTCTGTGGAGTGTCCTCGGCGAAAGCCACTTTCTTGAGGAATATGGAGATTATTGGCGGTTAAATATGAGATTAGTTGACGAGAGACAACTCTTTCCAAAATTTTACTCACCAAAGGTAGCTGAGAAATTGGGCGATAATTGAGAAGTGAATCAGGATCGAGTGAAGGTTTTTTAAGAATGGGAGTGATTATTGCTTGTTTAAAAATTGAAGGGACAGTACCGGAATTTAGGGAATATGAGATGATGTTACAGATAGTTGGACATAGATAATCGGAGTAAAGTTTAAAAATAGATAGTGGAACAGGATCGGAGGGAGATATCGAAGAGGATGCATTTAGTAGTTTAGATATGAGAGATATATGTGGCGGACGAAAAAAACTTAAGAAAACAGATATAGGTGGGGTAACTATGATTGAAGGATAATTGGCAGTAAGGGTATGGTTATTGATCTTTATTATGATGGAGTCAATCTTATTAGAAAATGTTTTGGAGAAAAGACAGCTTAATTGTAATGGAGAAATGTTAATTATAGATGGTAGTAATGCTGGTTTTGGGGGAGATAACAACTTATTAGCTAGTCTGAAAAGTCTTCGGTTATCAGAAGCAAGATCATTTATAACCTGAGTGTAATAGCTAGATTTGGCATAGGAAATTGCTAACTTGTAGATCTTACGTTGCTCAATGAATGAAGCTCTAGAAGATGAAGATCTCAAGGATATGTATGTTCTTTCAGATTTACGAAGTGATCGTTTCAAGGACATGAGGTGGGAAGTAAACCATGGGGTATCATGATGTAGAGTTACTGATATAGTTTTTGAAGGCGCATGTTTATCGAGAAGATGGGATAGTATGGAATTTAATACAACTGGAGAATAACAGTAGTCACCTAAAGCAGAATGTAAGTCAGCTAAGAATATCATGGAATTAATTTTCTTAAAGGGTCTGTATGTAATACGTGTTTTCTGATTAAGAGTGATAGTAAAGTTAGTTTTGAATGAGATAAGGAAGTGATCGGAAAGTAGATCAAGCCTAGAAATATTACTCACCACGAGTTCAGAATGGAGAGAACTGGAGAATACAAGATCAATAATATTGCCATTTATATGAGTTGGGAAATTGACATGTTGTGATAGGGATAATGAATGTGTTAAATTAGTGAACATAATATGTGGATTTGAGGTAGCATTAAAATGATAGTTGAAATCACCAAGTATAATAGGGTAGTATGTGGGTGAACTAATGAGATCAGTAGCAAGATCGTTAAACTCACTTAGAAAGGAAGCGAATTCTGGTTTTGGCGGTCTATAAATGACAGTAATGGATATAGATTTGTGTTTTTGGGTGAATGATATGGTTAAGCAGTCAGAGTAGGAGAAGTTATGGGATATGGATATACATGGTAAAGGTAGAGAAGTTTTTACGAGGAAGCCAACCCCACCACCACGACCTAATAATCGTGGCGATAAGATTAATGTATAACCAAAATTGTGAAATAGGGCAAATATGTCGGAATCATCTTGAGAGATCCATGTTTCCGTTAAAGCAATAATACTGAAATTGCACTTTTTAAGGAATGGTAATAAGAGTGAGGCATTGGAACGAAGAGAACGAATATTTATTAGGGCAATGTGTTCAGATAGTCATGTAGATTTAGTTAGAGAGGGTGTAGATATATGATTAGATTTTAGTGAATCAACAACTGGGACATTTGTGATGGTGGAATTATTTAAATCAATAGATGGAGTTGATATTACAGGAATATAAGGGGAGTTGGAATTTTCAGAAGGATTATTAGGTGTGGGGTCTGAATTAGTATTAATGGAGAGATTACTAAATGAGGGAACGGAAGATTTAAATTTAAGGTAGGAAGATTCCCAGTGAATAAGGAGAGTTGGAGGTATGGTAATAGGTGGAAGAGACCAGTCAATATAATTATATATAAGTCGTAATTCAAATGACTTTGTATATGTATTAAATATGGATTTAGTATGTATAGGGGTATATAGGAGTATAATATAGAATGTAATATGTAATTCTACAAAATTATACAAATATGAATATTATAATATATCTGTACTATATAAAGTACCTTCATTAACTCTGATACTAAATATAGTTAGTATATTATATAGTTATTATATAGTTATATCTATAGATTTACTAAATAATATAGTATTAGTATAACGTTAATATAACGTCGTTTATCTTAATAAATGATCTATTATCATTGTTCCCCTTAGAAGTGTCCTAGAAATAGAATAATTAATATTTCCCGTGGGCAGCATCAGCAATATGGAATATAATTGTATTATAATAAATAGCATTATCAAAAATGTATTTATAAATATGTATATGTATATGTATATATGTATATATGTATATATATATATATATATATATATATATATATATATATATATATATTTAAATAAATAAATAGTATACTAATATACACTGTTAGAAAAAAGAGTTTTCTATACAACCGAAAAAGAGTAATAAATATAAAAACTCTTTACTAAAAGAGTATTCTAACTTTTAATTAAGATATAAAATAAAATATTAAAATAAATATGTGTATCTTAGCGTAGTAAGTAGTATCGTAACATGAAAGTATTAACTAGTATATTACAATATATTATATAATTTCATTTAAGTTAGATTTAAAACTTAAATTCAATAATAATAAAATTGTAATATTTAATACAATATTTAATCAATATTCAATTGCTATATATTCAATATTGATCAATTATTAAACATGATTTCTAATTGTATTATCAATATAATTATGATTAAAATTGTAGTTGATAATTTAGAAAAATCCATAGGATACTTACATAATTTAAGTTTTTAAAATAAATATTTTATTTATTAAAGCAGTATATTAAATTAAATATACAATTAAAAAAAATAATTTATAATTAATTTACATAAACAACAATATAATAATAATTAGTACATGTATGTAGAAAACTGATTTTTAAATAAAGATTTTTCTAAATTGTAATACACGTTGGAAAACATTTTTTCTAACAGTGTATATATAATAAGTATTAAGTATTGAATACATAATATATTGAATAAGTGTTACAGATAGAGTTTACACTAATTAGGATAATTATAACTAGGATACTTAGGATTAATTATACTTAGGATAACTATAAATAATACACTACATATATGTGCATGGATATGTATAGTTTTCAACAGTATACTGTATAATATATACAGTGAATATACAGTGTATATGACCGATACACATATAACTTATATATATATGTGTATATAAGTTCTCGAGAGCCTATATTCTATAAGTTTATCATATAAGTGTATATATATACTATTGTATTCCCTTATTCACAGAGATGCTGTAGATAAGAGAATTGTTCTACCACTAGAAAAAAATAGTCTAGAATATAACATATTCGTACATCACATGTAATTCTATATTCTAATGACCTATAATTATATATATATATATATATATATATATATATATATATATATATATAGTAATATTAATATGGTGTATACACCAGGAACTGCACATGTATTATCAGTTAATAACCAAGTATTCAATAGCCATTTATCGGAGGTTATAACGGATATGTTATATAACATGTATATAATTCTATATCATATGATAAAATATATATATATATGTGTGTATATGATGCACACGTATCTTAGGTAATTAACGATAGTGGTACGTTGCAAGGAGGCAGCAGCAGCCATTATGATGCACGATAGTAGTACGAATGCAGCAGCAGCCATTATGATACACGATAGTAGTACGAATGCAGCAGCCATTATGATGCACGATAGTAGTACGAATGAAGCAGCCATTATGATGCACGATAGTAGTACGAATGCAGCAGCAGGCATTATGATGCACGATAGTAGTACGAATGCAGCAGGCATTATGATGCACGATAGTAGTACGAATGCAGCAGCAGGCATTATGATGCACGATAGTAGTACGAATGCAGCAGCAGGCATTATGATGCACGATAGTAGTACGAATGCAGCAGCCATTATGATGCACGATAGTAGTACGAATGCAGCAGCCATTACGATGCACGATAGTAGTACGAATGCAGCAGCCATTACGATGCACGATAGTAGTACGAATGCAGCAGCCATTATGATGCACGATAGTAGTACGAATGCAGCAGCCATTATGATGCACTATAGTAGTACGAATGCAGCAGCCATTATGATGCACGATAGTAGTACGAATGCAGCAGCCATTATGATGCACGATAGTAGTACGAATGCAGCAGCCATTATGATGCACGATAGTAGTACGAAGGCAGCAGCAGCCATTATGATGCACGATAGTAGTACGAATGCAGCAGCAGCCATTATGATGCACGATAGTAGTACGAATGCAGCAGCCATTATGATGCACGATAGTAGTACGAATGCAGCAGCAGGCATTATGATGCACGATAGTAGTACGAATGCAGCAGGCATTATGATGCACGATAGTAGTACGAATGCAGCAGCAGGCATTATGATGCACGATAGTAGTACGAATGCAGCAGCCATTATGATGCACGATAGTAGTACGAATGCAGCAGCCATTATGATGCACGATAGTAGTACGAATGCAGCAGCCATTACGATGCACGATAGTAGTACGAATGCAGCAGCCATTATGATGCACGATAGTAGTACGAATGCAGCAGCCATTACGATGCACGATAGTAGTACGAATGCAGCAGCCATTACGATGCACGATAGTAGTACGAATGCAGCAGCCATTATGATGCACGATAGTAGTACGAATGCAGCAGCCATTACGATGCACGATAGTAGTACGAATGCAGCAGCAGGCATTATGATGCACGAAAGTAGTACGAATGCAGCAGCCATTATGATGCACGATAGTAGTACGAATGCAGCAGCCATTATGATGCACGATAGTAGTACGAATGCAGCAGCCATTACGATGCACGATAGTAGTACGAATGCAGCAGCCATTATGATGCACGATAGTAGTACGAATGCAGCAGCCATTATGATGCACGATAGTAGTACGAATGCAGCAGGCATTATGATGCACGATAGTAGTACGAATGCAGCAGCCATTACGATGCACGATAGTAGTACGAATGCAGCAGCAGCCATTACGATGCACGATAGTAGTACGAATACAGCAGCCATTACGATGCAAGATAGTAGTACGAATGCAGCAGCAGGCATTATGATGCACGATAGTAGTACGAATGCAGCAGCCATTATGATGCACGATAGTAGTACGAATGCAGCAGCCATTATGATGCACGATAGTAGTACGAATGCAGCAGCCATTATGATGCACGATAGTAGTACGAATGCAGCAGCCATTATGATGCACGATAGTAGTACGAATGCAGCAGCCATTACGATGCACGATAGTAGTACGAATGCAGCAGCCATTACGATGCACGATAGTAGTACGAATGCAGCAGCAGCCATTACGATGCACGATAGTAGTACGAATGCAGCAGCAGCCATTATGATGCACGATAGTAGTACGAAGGCAGCAGCAGGCATTATGATGCACGATAGTAGTACGAATGCAGCAGCCATTATGATGCACGATAGTAGTACGAATGCAGCAGCCATTACGATGCACGATAGTAGTACGAATGCAGCAGCCATTACGATGCACGATAGTAGTACGAATGCAGCAGCCATTATGATGAACGATAGTAGTACGAATGCAGCAGCAGGCATTATGATGCACGAAAGTAGTACGAATGCAGCAGCCATTATGATGCACGATAGTAGTACGAATGCAGCATCCATTATGATGCACGATAGTAGTACGAATGCAGCAGCCATTATGATGCAAGATAGTAGTACGAATGCAGCAGCCATTACGATGCACGATAGTAGTACGAATGCAGCAGCAGCCATTACGATGCACGATAGTAGTACGAAGGCAGCAGCAGGCATTATGATGCACGATAGTAGTACGAATGCAGCAGCCATTATGATGCACGATAGTAGTACGAATGCAGCAGCCATTATGATGCACGATAGTAGTACGAATGCAGCAGCCATTATGATGCACGATAGTAGTACGAATGCAGTAGCCATTATGATGCACGATAGTAGTACGAAGGCAGCAGCAGGCATTATGATGCACGATAGTAGTACGAATGCAGCAGCCATTATGATGCACGATAGTAGTACGAATGCAGCAGCCATTATGATGCACGATAGTAGTACGAATGCAGCAGCCATTATGATGCAAGATAGTAGTACGAATGCAGCAGGCATTATGATGCACGATAGTAGTACGAATGCAGCAGCCATTACGATGCACGATAGTAGTACGAATGCAGCAGCAGCCATTACGATGCACGATAGTAGTACGAAGGCAGCAGCAGGCATTATGATGCACGATAGTAGTACGAATGCAGCAGCCATTATGATGCACGATAGTAGTACGAATGCAGCAGCCATTATGATGCACGATAGTAGTACGAATGCAGCAGCCATTATGATGCACGATAGTAGTACGAATGCAGCAGCCATTATGATGCACGATAGTAGTACGAATGCAGCAGCCATTACGATGCACGATAGTAGTACGAATGCAGCAGCCATTATGATGCACGATAGTAGTACGAATGCAGGAGGCATTATGATGCACGATAGTAGTACGAATGCAGCAGCCATTATGATGCACGATAGTAGTACGAATGCAGCAGCCATTATGATGCACGATAGTAGTACGAATGCAGCAGCAGGCATTATGATGCACGATAGTAGTACGAATGCAGCAGGCATTATGATGCAAGATAGTAGTACGTTGCAAGGAGGCATTATGATGCACGATAGTAGTACGAATGCAGCAGCCATTATGATGCAATATAGTAGTACGAATGCAGCAGCCATTACGATGCACGATAGTAGTACGAATGCAGCAGCCATTACGATGCACGATAGTAGTACGAATGCAGCAGCCATTACGATGCACGATAGTAGTACGAATGCAGCAGGCATTATGATGCACGATAGTAGTACGAATGCAGCAGGAGGCATTATGATGCACGATAGTAGTACGAATGCAGCAGCAGCCATTATGATGCACGATATTAGTACGAATGCAGCAGCCATTATGATGCACGATAGTAGTACGAATGCAGCAGGCATTATGATGCACGATAGTAGTACGAATGCAGCAGCCATTATGATGCACGATAGTAGTACGAATGCAGCAGCCATTACGATGCAAGATAGTAGTACGAATGCAGCAGCCATTATGATGCACGATAGTAGTACGAATGCAGCAGGCATTATGATGAACGATAGTAGTACGAATGCAGCAGGCATTATGATGCACGATAGTAGTACGAATGCAGCAGCAGGCATTATGATGCACGATAGTAGTACGAATGCAGCAGCCATTATGATGCAAGATAGTAGTACGAATGCAGCAGCCATTATGATGCACGATAGTAGTACGAATGCAGCAGCAGCCATTATGATGCAAGATAGTAGTACGAATGCAGCAGCCATTATGATGCACGATAGTAGTACGAATGCAGCAGCCATTATGATGCACGATAGTAGTACGAATGCAGCAGCCATTATGATGCAATATAGTAGTACGAATGCAGCAGCCATTATGATGCACGATAGTAGTACGAATGCAGCAGCCATTATGATGCACGATAGTAGTACGAATGCAGCAGCCATTACGATGCACGATAGTAGTACGAATGCAGCAGCCATTATGATGCACGATAGTAGTACGAATGCAGGAGGCATTATGATGCAAGATAGTAGTACGAATGCAGCAGCCATTACGATGCACGATAGTAGTACGAATGCAGCAGCCATTATGATGCACGATAGTAGTACGAATGCAGGAGGCATTATGATGCACGATAGTAGTACGAATGCAGCAGCCATTACGATGCACGATAGTAGTACGAATGCAGCAGCCATTACGATGCACGATAATGTCGGTTGCCATCGCTGCTGGTGACCTTGTATGTATGCAGTTGTATATATTCCATTAGATCAGCGCGCTCTGGGCATGTATACAATGCAATTAATGGAGAATTAATGAATCGCGATGACGTAAGATCTTCGACTTGCGTAATGAATATGTCATTACGTGATTACACGTTCATGTATGCGCTAGTATATATGTATGTATGTACTATTCATACAATAATGCGATCTACTTTCTTGTGTTTGCGTGTGTATATATACATACGTATACGTATATATTATCTATCTAAAGTATACTTTTTGTTAACATGGGCACGTACTGGACGAATAGTAATCAATGGATAAATCAATCAATTGATAAATACATATCGATATATTTATACATATTTAGCGCATGTTGTGATATGTACGACGTACAGTGTATGTATACATACATGTATATATTGTGATTGAGATATAAGTTGAGTAAAATAATGAAATATTTCCATAACAAACATAGATGTCTCATAAAAAAAGAAGACCACAATAATCTAAATATAGATTTCTTAGACATCGTAAGCGGGTCGTGTACAGATGTGACAATGGGTATGTTATCATTATTAATAGGTATGTTATCTACTTATTATTACAGAATATAGTGTATAAGTAGAGGATTCATGCATATTTTCTAATGTATAAGAGTTAACTATAATATAGTTGTACTATTTGAAATAATGATTTCAATTAAATAAAGTGTCTTATAAGATGTAATAAGATGTATAATTATAATAATGAATACTAATAATAACACTGGACCTATAATTATAGCGTGTTATATATATCAACATAAAGCCCCTTTGCTATACGATATTATTAATTAATAATACTTATATGAAATAGTGAATTATTAATCACAATTAACGCTACAAAAGTCTATATCGAGAGATATTTATAGTAAACAATGTATACTTCGCATGCGCGCAATGTAATATTATGTAAATGCTGATGTCATATTAATATTATACTATTTACAAATAAATACATTTCCATCAGATTTTGAGTGAATACCTATGATTACGAAATATGTGTAAATTAAAAAAATATATTACAAAAAAGAAAAATACCTATAAATAAATATATATATATATATATATATATATATAAATATATTCATAGATATATTTTTAAATAAAGCACATGTTTTCACATATTCATAGGATGTATTAACCCTTTTTAACAAGCACACAGCATTTAAATTATATATATATATATATATATACAGTAAAACCTCTCTATAAGAAACCTCTTTATAAGAAAAACCTCTTTATAAGAACATTTTTCACACATTTGGTTGGAATTCAACCTTTTCCACATTAAAAAACCTCTTTATAAGAAAATCTTATAAGAAAAATATAAGAAAAATCTCTTTATAAGAAACTTATTGTATACAAAATATAAAAAATAATTATATATATAAATCAAGAAGTATTGTATATTGATAACAATTATAGAAATTAATTATTATATAAGATCTTTTTTTCTTACAAATAGTTTATATTACATAAATGTCTCGAAATGAATTAAAAATAATTAATAATTGTTATTATATATCCATAGATTTATTAAAATTAATTAATAAATGTTATTTTAAAATAAATCATATTTCTAAACTATTCTTTTGATTAATACTAAATAAATAAAAATAAATAAATATACTATATATATATATATAACATATAGGTTATATAACCATATGCACTATAAATAGTGCACTTTCAATTATAGGTCCTAAATGAATTCTTAAAATCATTGGAAAAGTAAAAACCTCTTTATAAGAAAACCTCTCTATAAGAAAAAAAGTACTGTAAAAAAATAGTTTCTTATAGAGAGGTTTTACTGTATATATATATATATATATATATATATATATATATATATATATATATATGTGTGTGTGTGTTTTTGTGTGTGTATGTGTATATATGTGTTTAGGTTTGTTTGTATGTATAATATACATTGTATATTGGTGTATGATGGTATGTGTGTATGCGCACATGTATCTGTATTGAAATACATGATATTAGTGTACAAGTATTAATAGATTAAGTATAATGTTGCATGGTGTAACAGGTGTCAAATAAATCTAGAAATCATAAATATGAATACTTATACTTACATATATGTACCTTATGCAACTACATCATAATTATAGGAAATAATAACTTGTGTTTTTAAATTTTTACCCTAATTCGGACCACTTTTTTTTAAAGTAATTTTATATAAATTAATGATTAATACATATATAATTAGGTTATAAATTATAATTTAATATAAATAATCAAGTTTATTACATATATTCATTTTTTAGACATAATTTAAAATAAACAAATTAAAAATAATAGAAAATATAAAAATTAATAATAAAGATTGTGGATGTGTGTATGTGTGTGTATGTGTATAGTATACTATAATATGTGTATAGTATACTATAGTATATTATAGTATATTATAGTATATATATATATATATATATATATATATATATATATATATATATATATATATATATATATATATATATAGTATTATATACATACGGTATTATATATATTAGTATATATATAACAATTAGTATATATAATCATATAATATACACATATCCTTTATAAGTTATAAATTATAACCCATATATTTTATATCAACAAATAATTTCATTTGTAATAATTATTCATTTAAATATATTGTATATCAATAATATTGATAATATTGATTCAATATCTATATTTAAAATATCTATATAGTATACAAGTATACAATGTATACTGATTAATAATATTAATAAACTGAAATTTAACTAAAATAAATGTATTTAAAATTTGTCTGAATCTATAAATATTCTAAAAAGTATTGTCAAAGGATTCGAATATTCAAAGAATTCTTTACCTAGTAAACACTTTTTTATATTTAATGTAATCAAATTTTAAATAATTTAAATTTATAATATTAAAATGATATATCAAAATTAAAAAAATACAAAAATAATGAATTCATTGTAATCAATAAATATACTGTTTAATGAAATGATATATCTATATGAATAAATAAATATACTAAACAATATTTTCAAAAGATTCTTTGCCTAGTAAACACTTTTTTTATATTTAATTAATTAAATATTAAATAATTTAAATTTATAATATTGAAATGTTATATATAAATAAAAAAATAAAAATAATACAAATATAATAAATTAATTGTAATCAATAAATAAATTGTTTAATGAAAATAAAAATCAAATCCTAGAAAATTGTATTCAATAATTTAAATAATTTAAATTTATATTATTGAAATGTAATTACAAATAATGAATGCATTACTTTTAATTAATAACTAAATTTGTGAATGAAAATAAAATAATGTATTTCATAAATATAAATAAAGTGTAGTTTAAATTTATAGATTTATTGATATTTGAAAATATTTTAAATATATTATAAACCATCATACATTACAATACCACATCATACATTACAAGACCACATCATACATATGATAAGCATGGGTCATAACTATTTTAAATAACTTGATAGTCTACTTAAAATCTCTGAATTAACAAATTATTGATAAATAGTTTAAATCTAGTATAGTTAGTATTTATAGAATACATTTTATTTATCAGTATATATATATATATAAATATTATTTATAATAAGTAAATTAATATACATTTTAAATATATAATTTAAATTAAATACTGTAATACTTTCTATATATGTATAAAAAGTAGATTTTTTATCTTTATAATCTTGATAATTACTGTAATACATCCATTCATTTATATATATATATAAACAATGATTCATTTCCACATTCCAATTATTTCTATTCTAAGGTAATAACCATAAAATTAGTTATATACCTATAGAATATTATATACATGTTGGTACATTATTATAATTTATACATTTATATAATTAGTATTGATAATTTAGCTAAAAAAATGAAAATTATATATGATTATCATAGATGTAAATACAAGTTTTATTTACATTGATGATGATTATATAACATATTATATGTTATATATTATATATTTATGAGTTTTTTAAAATAAAATAACATTATATTATAATATTTATAACAATAATTATATTATATAAATGTATATAGTATATATAGTTACAGTATATACTAATTTATAAACGTATCAAATATATTTATATTAAAAATACCTTGTCATAATAAACTTCAGTAAAAGATGTAATGTAAAATTTAATGTTTATGTTTAAATGTATGCTACGTATTCTCAACTCAATTACAACATTTGAATGATGTAATATGTACTAAATAATAAATATTATTTATAATCAAAAGATTTTCCTTATTATGTAGCTAAAAATAAAATAGCTTACAGTTATTATACTGAGTAATTATACTTAATTATTGCATTTTTTATAGTATATATACAGTGTAGTATGACTAATATTTAAAAATAATACATGTAAATACAATATCTATTCATAGTTTAATGCTATTCTCTATATTCCTATTATTCAAGATATTGATTTAAAATAGTATTTATATAAATATATATATATATATATATATATTATATATATATATATATATATATATATATATTATAATGAATTTACATTACATTATGTAGATTACATAAAATATAATATAATATTGGTGGCATACAGATGTTATAGCACTATACTACTATAATATTAGTATATTAAAAAAATACTGCCATATTAAGAAGCATACTCTACTATAGTATACTATAATATAGTACTATAGTATACTATAATACTACAGTATTAATTTAATATACTAATATTATAGTAGTATACTACTAGTTATATACATAGTATACTACTTATATACACAATAATTTGATCAAATAAATTATAACTTGAATATTATAAGTAAATAATTATTGGTATAATAGATTTTTATAAATCAATAAAGCTATTTATATAAATATAATTTCGATCACTTATCGTTATATTTAATATAATATTACCTACAAATATATGTTTAAAATACTATATTATATTCTTAAATAAGTATTAACATTTAATATATAATTTAATTTAATAGTATTTATATATAGTATATTATATACTATATATATAATATATTATAGTATATATACGCTGTATTAGTAATACATTAATATTACTGTATGAAATATAAACCTTTCAAAAGATGTACGTTGAGGCCTTCGTTAAGAAGTTTCGCAATCAGAAGTTTGGCTACGTCCTGGTCATCTTCGGCGCCGTCGTCGTCTATTACGACCACAGTGGTCGCGGTGTCCACTCGACTAGCGTAGAGGTCACGGTCGATATCGGAATGCAGAACCTTGGACAGTGATATGTTGCCCCTTCTCTTCAACCGCCTCAACAGCAACGGCGCTATGCCTATGTGCAAAGAGTCTCGGAAACGTGAGAAGTCGAAATCGTTACGAGGTCGGACGTCAAGAACCAACAGATCTTCTGGTAGCATAATGGATATCTGTTCGGGGCTGATGTAGGCCATATTGTGATATGATCGACTTGGCATTCGTCTAATTGTAACTTGATAATTTAATGTTAGACAGTAAAAACTACTTTATGTGTGCGTATGTATGTAAATCAGTGCCTTTATTTTTAAACGTATTTACGTCGACAATCTATAACCATGAATGAACGAAAATATTACCATTGATATATTCCTGTTTATTTGATACGCCCATTTTGGCAAGCTAATTCAATTGTTGCCACGGAATTGTATTTGAGTGTATATAATTCAATGATTCGTACACTTAAAATGATACCGTTTTTTCATGTACATATTTCATATATGATCTATATATGTACGGTTGTTGATGTGTATATTATTTACAATATATCGTATATAATATATTATATATATATATATATATATATATATATAGAATATATATCCGGATATATATATATATATATATATATATATATATATATATATATTTGTGTGTGTGTGTATGTGTGTGTGTATGTGTGTGTGTGTGTGTGTGTGTGTGTGTGTGTGTGTGTATTCATCATATGAGTATGTGTTTATGTATGTATATGTAATCGTGATATTTATATAAATAAAGTATGTTTTTTATATATTGCATTAGTATACTGTAAATATATCCAGTACGCCAATATATATATATATATATGTATAGCTTATAATATATACGTATATAATATACACTATACAATGTATAGTATACATATAAATACGTATAATTCACTATATGAACATGTATACCAACGTACTGAGGTCTCTGCGTATATACTATACGTGTATACACTTATATAGGCATATTTTATATTTTAATACATTTTAATATTATACAATTATTTTATTATCTTATTTTATTATTTACTTTAATGTAATGGATTGAAATATGATGATAACTTATGTTCATGAACAGTGTTTTATTATTTTTATTAATTTATATATATATATATATATATATGTATCTTCTATTTTATTACAAAGAATGCTAACACATGAATCATTATTATTATATTATTACTTTTACTAATATTGTAATCTGTACATGAACATATTGGAGGTATCGACCAAATAAAGCCTAGGCCTCAACTTATCCTCCATAGACGTATGATATATATTGTATATCGTATGTCTATAAACTGATTTCATTCATTCATTCATTCATATAATATACACCCTTTATAATATATGAAGTATATGTGTTATATAATACCGTATATGATATACGACTACTAGCTTTATATCAATGTTATGTATATCAGTTTCAGAAATTGTCTAACTATAGTCCTATGGGGTATGTGCAATGCACACTGTGCATCGCAAACTCTGATTATATATATATATATATATATATATATATATATATATATCCGGAATTTGATTGGCAGTAAGCGTAGCTAATGTTACTATAATGGTGTACACTGTACACTGTACAGTGTACAGTATACAGTGTACAGTGTAAAAGTATTAACTAAATACGTATGTGTGTGTGAGTATGTGTGTGTGTGTGTATGTGTGGTAATCCCACTGTGGGTGTACAACGTATATACGTATATACGTATGTTGGATGGGATGTGCTATGTGGTGTGCGTTAGGTCGAGTTTAACACATGTGTGCGTGTGGGCGTGTGTGTGGGCGTGTGTGGGTTTGCGTGTGTGCGGGTGCGTGTGTGCGGGTTGACATTTCATAACGAAATTCTGTGTTATCGCCTACGTGAATTGCGAGAATCTGCGAGAAGCTGCGTTATGTAATTCGATAATTATTCTATAAACGCCACCGCCACTGCCACCGTTTACGAAGAAGAAGAACAATGGATAATGGACGTTGTAAGTTTCGTGACGTAGGCATAGCGTATTCAAGGATATGTCCTTGTGCTTGTTTACATGGTTAATTATACATGCGAATCTATGGAAATCTCATCTATTCAAATCAATAACATTTATGTTTACACTATATATATATAAATATATATGTTGAGCCTACCTCTCTATCGTATATCTCGTACATGTCTTGCAACAAAGCACTACTTGATATTTATGGAGACCATAGTCTGATATGTGGAGCTGGGAGTGAGCGTACTAATAGGAACAATTATGTACGAGATACTCTATTATATAATTAATTCAGCAGGTTTATCCCCACCTTTCGAAACAGCCAATTTGATCCCAGGTACTATTCGAAGACCTGGAGATGTTTCAGTAAATAACTGGTCTTTAGGAAAATCAGCCGCCATCGATATCTCAATCACATCTCTGCTGCAGAACACTACTATTGGTGCAATTGAGGCTGGTTTTGCAGCTGGTGAGCGTGGCAAATCTAAATATGAGAACAATTTTAATAATTGTCATGATGCAGGTATTATTGTTGTCCCTTGCGTTGCTGAAACATTTGGTACTTGGGGTCAAAGTGCTAAAGATATAATTAGCTATATTTCTAAACGATGGGCTGATAAGCATATGGAAAATAGAGATAAATCCATAAACTGGATTTATCAAAAACTTAGCCATGCACCGAGGAAATGCCAAGATGATAATTTCAAGAAGCCCGATCGTTGAATTTTAAAGTTAATTTATTTTATTGTTTTATTAGTTTTATTTTAATATTTTATTAGTTTTTTTAATATTAGTTTGCGTTTATTATATTTTATTCAGTTTTATATTAATATTTTATTCATATTTTTATTAGTTTTCATTTATTATATTTTATTTAGTTTGGCTCAATACGATGATGAAGAGGTAGAAAAATTCATTTTTAATATTCCATATATTTTTTATTTTTTACACCCTTCTGAGTTATATATATATATATATATATATATATATGTATGTGTGTATGTGTGTATGTGTTATATAATAATATCTATACTATCGAGCTACGTGCTAATTACATCACCGATTACATAATCAATGAATAGATAGACGTACGACTTGTGAGGTAGTTACATGAGGTGGTCAGATGTGGTTAACCTTTATATATTTACAACATTATATTGTATAATTCATTAGTAATATACATATATAGTATATAATATATATATATATATATATATATGTAGCCTATGTATACATACTAGTATGTTTCTTTTTCTAGTTTCTAACGTAAATAGGTATTATTCAGATTGTGTGCATATAATATATATATATATATATATATATATATATATATATATATATATTACAAACAGTACTGAAAAAAAATAGTTTCTTATAGAGATGTTTTACTGTATATATATATATATATATATATATATATATATATATATATATATATATATATATATATATATATATATACTATATACTATATACATACAATCTGAACAATACCCACATTTACGTTAGCAACTATATATATATATATATATATATATAACTATCAAGTTATATAACTTAATTATATCATATTATTATTATTATTATTATTATTATTATTAGTATTAATATTATTAGTATTATACCAATAGGGGACACTACCCTAATTCGGACCGGCTAAATACAAATGGCTCTAGAACATTTAATAATTAATATTTTTCAAACATTTTTAATTTATTATATAGATAATTATATAAAGATACATAAATTTATAACATTGTCATACAACATATTTTTAGTTAAAAAGTTATTTATAAAATACACAAAATTGTATTTTTTCATTTTTACCCTAATTCGGACCACTTTTTGTAAAGTAATTTATATAACTTTATGATTAATACATATATAATTAGGTTATAAATTATGATTTAATATAAATAATCAAGTTTATTACATATATTCATTTATTATACTAAATTTAAAATAAACAAATTAAAAATAATAGCAAATATGAAAATTAATAATAAGGATTACTGAGTACAAGACATACAGATAATGTCATAGGGTTTGACACACAGATATTTTAAACCAATTATCACATTTTATATATTGAATACTAGATTAGGTGGAATCATCAATTTCTTCAAAGCATACACCACAACAAAATAGTGTTACCATGGAATTGATATTTTGTTTCGATTGTTTTGATTGTTTTTTTATATTTCTGTTCAGTATTTTTTGTTCTTTTTATTATTTTTTCTCTTTCCCCAAATTCTGTCTTGATTTCAGTTCTTCTATATATGATGATGGAGTTAAAACTAAGGATTTTTCTTTTTTATTATTACAAGAGGTATTATTTGATTTTTTTTTGAATATGGATATAGTTCACATGCATGTATAATGGGTAGATTTGGTCATTCAAAATGTTTATAGAATATAAACATAAAGAATATAAATATAAACACAATATTTGTTAAATTATTAAATTTTATTTTATTAAATAAAATTAAAAATTATTAAAAACATATTTAACAAAACACCATTTTTAAAATGTTAATATTTAATATATATATATATATATATATATATATATATATATATATATATATATATATATACGGACCATATATGGTCCGAATTAGTAAAATCACTAGGATACGCATATTTATAAGTTAACTAGTTACAATAATTTATTTAAAACACATTTTATTATCGTTTTATTCATTACTAAATAGAATATTATGTAATGTTAATTTGAATATTTTTTATTAAATAGTATTAAAATAGTGACATATATAGTAAAATAGTAAGAATATTATGTAAATTTACATTCTTAAAATTAGTGTATTTACCTTTTCGGTTAAAATGTTAAAATATAGTATTTAATTATTTAATAAATATAAACAACTTCTATATTTTGTGTTTTTGATTACATGGTTATAAAGGGTAATATTGGAGGTGGTCAAAATTAGGGTAGTCTCCCTTACAGCGTATACTCATATTTGTAATTAATTATTGTATTTAGTTACATTATATAATACAAACAATAATTGTGTAATGTCACATATGATGTAACTAAATACAATCACTAATTACCAATCTAATTATACACTGTGCTTAGCTTTGCATGGTTGGCATGATATTCCTGGAAAGACATTCGCTCGCGTAATGTAATTAGATGGATATATATATATATATATATATATATATATATAACTTAGATTCTAAGGCTTAGAGTAAATTAAATTACACACATTATAATATAGATCAACTGATAGATAAATATTGTATTATTTGATTACTAAAATAATAATACATTTTTTTTTCAGAAATTAATTATTCCGATGGACAAATTCCGTGCTCTAATGTGGATATAAGTATTCCACACTTAGTTGTGATAGGGATAACATTACATAACATTACATAACATTACATAACATTACATAACATTATTGATAACATATAATCATATGATTATATATTGGCACATTTTTCATTCTCCACATTTTTTAGAAAGCACTGTTTTCCTCCGCCATCAGTTTTAAAAATAACCTTTATTTCCATCTTTTTTTAAATATTTTATTATTATTATTACCCAAGCCCTGCAACTCGGGCTATTTTGTGTAATGTCGATCACGTGGTTACAAATGTAAACAGCGGCCATTGAGGATTGTAGATTTGAATTTATTTGAATTATTATAATTATTATATTTGTATTTATTATTTAACATTTTATACACCTTTTATATAACTATAGAATGCCTAATCATGGCATAATATGCGCTGTATATGGATGTAAACATTATAACACCAATAGGGAATTTCGATTTCACAGATTTCCGCTTGAAAAAAAAATGTATATAATAATATACATTTATTTTAAATAAATATATTAAATTAAAAACTATTTATATATATATATATATTATATGATTACCTATATTGGACACATATATTTTATTTATAGCATAAATAATTAAAATAATATTAGAATAATTACTTTTATATTTTAATAAAATATATTTAGTGAGTTATTAACTTAATAACGTATCATTATGATTATTATAATAATAATTATAATAATTCAATTTTTAATTGATAATATATTGTAAACAGGCACACGTATTCAAAACATAATATAATGTATCATAATATGATTAACATATACTCTAGTCTTATTTAACAACGCATGCATATGTATATTTCAATCATATTGTACCATTATATATATATATATATATATATACTGGGATGCACGAAATGTTATCAGCAAGCGGTCGGCGAGTGCGGGCGGCGAGCGAGCGCGAATACAGCTAAAAATAGATTATATTCAGTGAATATTATTCACACATCAATGCATATATATATATATATATATATATATATATATATATATATATATATATATATATATATATATATATGTGTGTCATCGATATAAAGAATTATATTTGTATACAATGTTACATTGAATGTATTAATCATACACTGCATAATTCACTATTCATACAGTGTATGATACATCTATAGATACACAGAGATTTCTAATTAGAATAAACACCCATATATATATATATACAACACCCATGTGTATACACAGTGTATAACACATATATTTATATATATTTTGTTGACTTGTATTTATTTAATATTATACTTACTTAAGTGTGTATACTAGTTTATTATTTATTACATAGTATAATAAATATAATAATTGAGATTTATAGTTATATTTTTCATTAGAACAACTATCCAATGAGTATTTATATATATATATATATATATATATATATATATATATATATATATTTATGTGTGTGTGAGTATTTGTGTGTGTGTGAGTATTTGTGTGTGTGCATGTGTGTATATATACTATATATTTTATATAAGCTTTATCAATATCGGTAGGCATTGATGCGTGAATATAAACATATAATCTATTTTTAACTGTATACGCTATGCACGACATACATAGCGCGTTCGCTGCCCGCCTCAAGTTCTAGTACAATTTTCAAAACTCTTCCCAACTAGTGCAGTAACCTATATTTACTATTTGAAGCAACATCTTATGGTAAATAAATATATATATATATATATATATATATCATCATACTAATCATGGCAAATAGGTTTATCTAAATTTAATAAAGCAATATTTGAAATAATTATTATTTACATGGTTTCATAAACTCATGGATATTAAAATTATATATATATATATATATATATATATATATATATTTATGTATATATATATACATGTATATGTTAAATAAAGTGTGATTTTCTAATATAATATAATATATAGTTATAATTCAATGTATTCAAAGTATTAATAATTATAATGAAATTGTTTTAAGAAATTAAATATATCTATTGGAAGGCCATATATAAATTATAAAGGTAATGATATATTTTTTATGTATGACCTCCCACACCTTTTAAAAAGTATCAGAAATAATTTAAAAAATGGTTATATTTTTAACGGAAATAAAGTTTCTATGAAAAATATAGAAACATTTTATGAAGAAAAAATTAAATTTAATCTACAATTAGCCCCTAAACTACAAAAAAGACATATGGAGCTTACCACATTTAAAAAAATGAGAGTTGATTTAGCTGCACAAACTCTAAGTCAGTCTGTATGTTCTGGTATTAGGACATTAGTCTCTCAAGGCATATTACCTAATGAAACATTATATACAGCTGACTTTTGTAGCTTCTTTAATAATATATTTGATATTAGTAATAGTAAATCAGAGTCATCATCTAATATCTATAAAAATTCTTTAACAAAATCAAATATACCTTTACAATATTTAAAATCTAGTCTTATAGTATTAGAACATATGGAATATTTAGGTAAACGCTATATAAGTAGTTTACCTTGTATTCTAGGATGGCGTTAACTATAAATAGTATTATTTGTTTATTTAATGATTTAAATGATAAATATGATTATAATTATTTGCCGCTAAATCATTGTAATCAAGATGCCGTAGAGAATTTTTTTTCGAGAATAAGATGTCGTGGAGGAAACAGGGATAATCCAAGTGTAGCTGAGTTTTTATCAGACTATAGGGCTTAAGCCCTATAAATTTAGCACTTGATTCTCTATTTATTCATAGTGAGGGATTGCCATCTTGATGCATTTTTTATTAAAATTATCTTCTTTAAAAATGAATTCTAATATTATAACACCTAGCCCTATAACTGATAATCATTCACTCATTGTAAATTTAATTCCTAATATTGATATTTCAGAAAGTAATATGATTGTAAATATTTCTCATATAATATGTAAAAATATATATACTAAATTTAAATGTAATAATTGCTATAATATAATATATATGGAATCTACGTCGACATTTCCTGCTTCTTATTTATATTGTGTTGATAAACTAACTAATGTAAACGATAATTGTATTCCGTCATATTATTTCATTACATTTATTAATTTATTAGAATTATGTTTTCGAAATAACATTAATGAAATAATTTATAAATCTGATATCGGTATACTTTTTAAAAATATTTTATTACGTTCAACTTTAAATTTTAAATTATGAGATGAATGTAATGAAAATAGCGATTCACTTTTTTTTTTCAATTCGGATCAAATATATATTGCGTAAAGAAAATATAAATATAGTTGATGTTATATATAATATAAAATGTAGAAAAATGCTTAAATTAAAACATATATGATATAAATGTGCATACTACATTGTTTTTGTAATTATTTATTTGATATATATATACATTTAAATATAGTATAGAAGAGTAGTTAATAGTATACTCAAAGATTTTCCGAAGGAAAGATATAACACTTACGCGAAATCGTGTAATTCGAATTTGTATACAAAATACCCTGGTGCCACCTATAGCGGGTTACGTTTAGGAACTATGCGTTGTTTATAATGTAAATTCGTATTTAACTATACACTTTTAAAATGTTAAATAATATGCTTTAAATAAATAGTTATATGATGAAAACTAAGTGTTCATTACTAATATATAACAAACAAATATGATATTTATGTTTTACATGCTATAAATATATATTTAGTAAGTAAAAGTTAATTTATATTGCATGTAATTTAATAGAGCAATGAAAACATTTTTGTATGCAAACAGAGCCGAACCTAAATCTATTTCAGTGATGTTGATACTACTGCTAGCAGCGGTTGGGGATATTACTAAATTACGTTGCATGCATAGCGAGTGTTATATCTTTGCTTCGCAAAATCTTTGGTATACTACTATTCTATTTTAATTATTTATAATACATTAATAATATAGATTATATAATATAAGCATATGATATATGGTACATATTTATATTGATATATTATTTTCATTTCTTTGACTATATATATCTAATACATAACATATTTTAAATTTATGAATACTATATTATATAGTATTATATATGAATACTATATTATATAGTCTATATAGGCTAATAGATGTTATTATAATAAAGTATAATACAGTTTATACTTATATATTTAATATATCTTAACAAATAATTTGTATTCTTATAAATATTATATAGGCTAATAAAGTGTTTTTATAAAACTAGCCTAAATAAATTTAGATTGATATATATATATACTATATATGATGAACTATTTATAATTTAATAATGTATATAACTTTAGTTTATATTATTATCCTGATCAACTTTGTTTGCATAGAATTTCGGTGTGTATGTAATGTCTTGTTATTTAATAATCATTAATAAATATTTAAAATAATGTGTGAAAAACAAAATATTGAATAAAAATCGAATTGCCGAAATATCTATCTGACCATTCTTTTGATCATAACTTTTTTATTATTAAATATATCAAAAAAGTAAAATATGAAACTTATATTACTTTTTCATCCTCTTTCCAATGGTATTAATAATTGTATTCTAGCTACAAAATAAAAAATCTCATTTCTATACCTATATTTAATATAATATTATATAGTATATAATAATGCATTATCATTATAATTAAACATACACTATACATTATGGTTTTCTTTATAATCTATTTTATATATATGTAATAAATACACTTTATTATAAATTAATATTAATATATAATAAAACCATACATAGTTATTTTAATGTTATATTCAATGTATATTCCAATATAATGGAAATTATTAATTCTAAGAATATCGGATTATCATGATACATTCCGTAATAATCAAATTGTATCTATTCAATATTATTCATATATATTTTATTCTATAGTACATTATTTATTTAATTATTATTAATATAAATACATCTTTATAATTAATAATCATAGTGCATAACATCATTTTAATTTATAAAACATACAATATAATTTTTAAATTCAAAAATATTTGATATACAATCCTCAATGGCGGCTTGTTTACAAATTGCATCACGTGATATAGAAAATAGCATTACACCGATTTGCATGTAATTATATTTTGAGTTGCAGGGCTTGGATTATTACTTATTTTATTACTTATTTTTATATTTTGTTTTCAATATATGTATAATTTACATAATAAATAGATTTTTTAATGATATAAAAAAAAATTCTGTCAAGAAATCAAAAATGTCTAGAAATAAAAATTCCTTCCAGGAAATTTAAGTAATATTTTCTATACAAATGTTATTACAAAGAAATCTGAGACTAATAGTAATTGTAATTATAATTACTCATTATAATGAGATAATACATATATGTAATTTAAATATTGTTAAGCAAACTCTGAATAATTTAATTTGGTCTGGTATTTTTAAGGTGGAAGAATCTACTGATGTGATATTAACAACATTTATTGAAATTGTAAAGACACTAATCAATGATAACTCCCTCTATCAACTATTTGGTCATTTAAATTTCCTAAATTCATCAACAAACTTTATTCAAAATGTAAGAAATTATATAAAAATATACATAAACCAAATTGAGATAAATAAATATGAGCTAAATGGAGGCTATGTCAAATTAAGTTATATATATCGGAATACATCTATAACATTGTAACTAAAGCACTGTCAAACTATAACCTTAAATCATGGTATTCCTATGTTAATAGACAAATATCTACTCGTAACAATATGCCTCCTCTAATGTCAAATGATAATAAACTGTTACCCTAGATCGAGATAAATCTGAATGTTTATCTAAACAGTTTAAATCTGTATTTACTAAGGACAGCTATACATTTAATAGTAATTCATCCATAGTTTCTAATAGTATATTTAACACATTTCCTAATAAGCCCCGAGATTATAAGAAAATATCTTTGCATCATGCCCAATAAGTATAGTATACCACAACACGGATTACCAAATCGTATCATTAAAATCGTTATCACATGAGCTAAGTATTCCTCTATCTTTAATATTCAATCATTCACTAACTAACCAATACTGCCCAAATGTGTGGAAACAGAGTATAATTACTCCTATCTTCAAAAAAGATGATACATCTTTACCATCGAACTACAGACCCATAAGTATTCTACCCTCCATACTAATTCTTTTCGAAAATATTCTTTGTAGATACTTGGTTCGATTTCTCAAAGAAAATGGATACATATCACAATGCCAATACGGATTTCTAGCGGGAAAATCTAGCCCGAGTCATGGACAACAATTATACTTTGCACACTACATAAATCGATTTCGCAAAGGCATTCGACACAGTATCGAATTCTAAGCTATAATCTAAGACTGAAGCTATAGTGATAACCGGTAATGTACTACACTGGATACAATCATATATTCATAATTGTAAGGTGTAGTGTTAAAGTTGGTATGAATGTATCTGATAATATTATGGTAACATCAAGGGTGCCATAATATTAACCATAATGGAACCACAAGGTTCATGTTTAGGACCAATTTTATTTATAATCTACATAAATGACCTTCCCAGTATATCCATAGCATTCTGACCTGAGATCATATGTACCCTTTTTACAGATGATGCCAAACTTTCTCTTATCCATAAATATGAATTTGAAATGGACTATATGCATAATGCACTAACCAAATTAAAGTATTGGTGATCAAAATGATCAGGTCAAATTTAGCAACCCACAAATACTCTATAATGTCTAGTAAGGGTATTGAAATATCCTCATACTCGATTCACGGTGTCCACTTAGGCTATTATAATACGAACACCGATCTAGGTGTAATTATCAACCATAATCTATCTTTTAATGATCATATTGATAATATTATCCGTAAGGCATACATAATGATTAATATAATCTTTCGAGTATTTATATGTAACAAATATGTACCATTGACACTAGCATATATAAGTTATGTAAGACCTGTCCTTGAATATGCGTCCAGTCTCTGGAATCCATCCATTCCATTCAGATCAAATGGTAATTCCGCCAAACTCGAATTGGTTCAGAGACTATTTACTCGAAAACTTTTCTTTAGATGCAATTTAGGTTCATTAGAATACCTTGATAGATTATTATTTTAAAAATAAAATCACTTTCTTCACGTATACGTATATGCCTATAGGCATGTTGCTGATATGGTGATGACATATAAAATAGTCAATGGTCTTGTTGATGTGGATGTAGATGATAATTGTGGATCTACACGAATCATCTTAGAGGGTCCTCGGTGAAAATCAGAAGAGACATCTCAAAGAAAAAGCGATCACATAACTTCTTCAGCAATCGTGTATCAGTTACATGGAACAATCTGCATGCTCGTTTAACCAAAATAAAGTGTCTTGCATTATTCAAATCGGTTGTTTCTGCGATATTGTCTGGTGGCTGATGAGTATATTCATTCTACCTTATTCATTTATTTATATATTTTTATTTATTATCATATTTATTATTTTCCTCGTATGTTATGATAGGATAGTGGAGTTGTGACAGATGTCGGGAAGTAAGTATTCCAGCGTGGAATCTACTGGTCACATTTTCCACCCCATGGCATAGGAAATGATTCACCCTTTCCTTAAAGCTGTAATCTGTCGCGGCCCTGTTGGCATATCATTAACATATACGGGTCAACCTATGGCATATGTAAATCAATAATGTTAATACATTTATTTATTTTAGTTTTGTCTCCTGTTTTATGTCATTTTGAATATCTATTTTTCTATATTATTATTATTATTATTATTATTATTATTATTATTATTATTATTATTATTATTATTATTATTATTATTATTATTATTATTATTATTATTATTATTATTATTATTATTATTATTATTATTATTATTATTATTATTATTATTATTATTATTATTATTATTATTATTATTATTATTATTATTATTATTATTATTATTATTATTATTATTATTATTATTATTATTATTATTATTATTATTATTATTGAATTGAATTGAATTGAATGAATATTTATTATGAATTTTTCAAGTTCGATTTAGTAATAATTAACAATATGTAGTGATACATTCACAAAACGACAACAAAACGTAGATAGTACACATATAAAAATAACAATAGTAAATTAGAAACGTATCACATGTGCCGGTGATAAAAACAATTAATAATTAAAATTAATAATTTATAAAATTATATATATATACATATATATATATATATATTATTAAGTTATAATTTTTTTAATATGATTTTTAAAGGTATATAAACTATTTGCTAATACAATATGTTCATCAAGACCATTCCAAATTTTAGCTATTCGATTATTTAGTAGATTTTTTGTTACATTTAGTTTACATGTATTCATACTAATTTGCAGAGAATGGCCTCTGGTCATTATTATTATTATTATTATTATTATTATTATTATTATTATTATTATTATTATTATTATTATTATAATTATTATTATTATTATTATTATTATTATTATTATTATTATTATTATTATTATTATTATTATTATTATTATTATTTTTATTATTATTATTATTATTATTATTATTATTATTATTATTATTATTATTATTATTATTATTATTATTATTATTATTATTATTATTATTATTATTATTATTATTATTATTATTATTATTATTATTATTATTATTATTATTATTATTATTATTATTATTATTATTATTATTATTATTATTATTATTATAATTATTATAATTATTATAATTATTATAATTATTATTATTATTATTATTATTATTATTATTATTATTATTATTATTATTATTATTATTATTATTATTATTATTATTATTATTATTATTATTATTATTATTATTATTATTATTATTATTATTATTATTATTATTATTATTATTATTATTATTATTATTATTATTATTATTATTATTATTATTATTATTATTATTATTATTATTATTATTATTATTATTATTATTATTATTATTATTATTATTATTATTATTATTATTATTATTATTATTATTATTATTATTATTATTATTATTATTATTATTATATATATATATATATATATGTATATATATATATATATATATATATATATATATATATATATATGTGTATATATATATATATAAATATCTTATAGACCATATATGGCCTTCGTATACTATAGTATGAAGTGCACAAGCTATATAGTATACGATATATGTACACACACATATATATATATATATATATATATATACGCTTATATTCGACGTAATGTATAGTTCTACCCATAGAGCTAGAGATAATCTATAGTGATGTGAGTCTACTACCTATAAACAGAGACTAACAAATAGTAGAGATTTTAAAATAATTAGGATATTTTATCCTCAATATGAATACTGTATACAAACTAAAACCATATATGTTAATAACTATAATTAATTTAAAATAATTTATAAATATATAATTTATATTTATTTTATATAAATTAATGTTTTAGTTAATAATAGTATATCATATTACAATGTAGCTTTTGTAATTGTTATTGTATACTAGTAGTGTAATACTACTATATTAGTACTATATTATACTATATAATATTGTTTTTATAACAATTACAATTTTAAATAAAAGGAATTCACATGCATTATCGTGAGGCAGTGAAAAGTAAAAGTATTCTTGTTGAATCAAATTTACATTTTTCTAATAAATAATCACAGAAATGTTGATAACATATAATGTAAATATATGTATACATATAACAAGGACATACTATTCATAATAATAATACTACTACTTTTGACATTTATTTTAATATTTAAATATATGTCGTATCAGTTTCTTTGTTTATTCTTTTTGTATTTCTATTATGTATGCTATAATTAGCAAATATTTATACTTTATACTTTAGAATATATTTCTTAACTATGTATTTGCTTACATAAATTATCAATAAATGAATACCACGCAATTAGAATTATAACATTATACCTTATGAGGTTGAGCTTGTAGAATACATTATAATGATGAATTACAAATATTAAAGGACATATTTCGCGTATTGAAAATTAAGATACTATTAAACTTGCATATTTGGGAAATATGAAATAAAAACAATGGAATATAATCTGAATGTGGGAACAAAATAACATATGTGCGTCATCGAATCATTATAATCAAAGTATACGTAACACTATGATGTCCTATATGATTGTATACAAGTTGTATAAGTAGGTCATACACGTACAGTTGTATAATACACCTGTATGTGTATGATCTACTTATATGACATACTTCCAAGTGGATATCACTCTATGTGTAGTTATAAATATAGATATAAATATAGTTATAAAATAAATCAATAACGATCGCACTTTACTTGTTAGTGCATCAGCCCACCACATATATTCAACTGATAATTCATACATGAATCATCACTATAGTACGGCTCGGGCTGATGTACTACAAAAGTAAAGAGCTAAATATAGCTCTCCTGTATGATATGGGATATGTGGATATCGTGTGTAAGTGCGTATATATAAGAGTATACTCTATAGATTATTAGTAGTATACTACTTTTAATACTATAGTATACTATTGCTACTACTATAGTACTCATATGTAATTTACTATAGTATATATATATATATATATATATATATATCTTACATATAAGATATATCTTACCTTCTATATATGAGTGTTGCTAGTAGCAACTTGCTACTATATCTCATACTATAATATCATACACCAATCACTTACATATAACGTGTATATACACCGAGGCAGTTACACTATAGGGCTATAGTAGTATAGCCAAAGACTTTATATATTTATACATTTATATATTTATACGGCTTCGCCCCTTAGATGTCTATGAGTATAGCTATAGTACCTAGGTACTATTGTAGCATCCAATGTGTAGGTATACGTACATATCTACAGTATTTGAATTAGTATATGGCTACTATAGTAAGTGATATAGCAAGCTATATGGCTATTTAATTATATTAACTATCGACTGATTCCTATAAAAAGTAATGTTTCTGGGGGGATCGTCTGCGAATTGTATTATTTATTATTTATACTCTATAACGATAATATAATATTCATAATGAAATATCCTCGACCATCAACATATATATATGTGCATATATATATATATATATATATATATATATATATATATATATAACACTATGTTATTACGCACGCTTAATGTCGCTATCTAATATCACTTCATTATCTAATGAAATTGCTATGTAATCAATATTTATGATTTATATATTTTTTAATATAACAATATTATTATTATAAATAAATATTTATATATATATATAGTTCTGTATATATCATTATCTATTGAAATTGCAATGCAATCAATTTTTATGATTTATTTGTTTTTTAATGCAACAATATTATTGTTATAAATTTAGATTCATAGATATTCATATATATATTTATATTTATTTTTCCTACCTATATTATCTGTAATTGTTTAGATTTAATTTTAACACATGAAGATAGTTCCATAATCAAATCTACTATTCTCTCGGATATCATAACTGATCATTTTTCAAATATGTGTAAGTAGAAAATGTTCAAATGGAATACAATTAGTTATATTGTTTACTATAGAAATATTAAATCAAATGATTTAGATTTATTTTCTTCATTTATATCCGAATATATATCAATAGATAATATACTTAATACTTTTGCTCCTTTAAAAAATATTTTCCCTAATCCATCTTCTCCATGGTATAATTCTAAAGTATATAATTTAAAAATTAATTTAAGAAAACTGGAGAAAGGATATCTATATGAACCGAATTCGATAAATATTCGTGAATTTAAGAATATGCGATTGATTTATAGGAAATCTCTGTTATCTTCTAAAGACCAGTTTCTTTCCGGATAAAATATAAATTAGGGAAACGATACTAAAAAAATGTTTCTTTTGTTAATTCTATAAACAATAATGGCTCTCCTAAATCGTTACCAACACATACTGATAAGGATCTTGTAATATTTTTTCTGATTTTTATATCAATAAGTTATCTGATATCTTCTCCCCCATTTTCAATATGTTATTAGTATTATATAGATAATATTATCTAACTACTGTGAATTATTCTTCCGATAAATACTTTCATTCTTTTTGTTCAGTTTCAAATGTTGACAAATATAATGTAATCAGCACTTTATAATCTTAATTTCCTCTTGATCCTCTTCCTATTTCCTTATTTCATAATCTGGCCTATTTTCTACACCTTTTATATCCATGGTAGTTAACAGTTCTCGTAACACTGGGAAAACCTGATATTTTAAAGCATACAGTATACTATAGTTATACCTCTTCTAAAAAAGCATAATCTCGATAAAGTAATATTATCCAATTATAGACCAATGTCACAATTACAATTAGTAAAATTATGGAAATAATTGTGACCAAGCAATTAAATAATTATCTATTACATTTTAATATTCTAGATCTCAAACAGAATTTGTTTAGAAAATTGCAGAGTACAAAAACTACTTTAATTTCTCTCACTGATGATATTTTATGGACTTTAGATCGCTTAAAATTATTGGGTTATATGATACTGTTTATTGTTGGTTATACCGTATCTTCAAAACATATATTTTTCTATACAAATTAATAATGAATATTCATCTACAAAATACTTAGTAATGGTGTACTACAAGGTTCTTGATCCTATATTATTCTCAATGTATAATATTACCATTGATTGAAATTTTCCACCAGTTTCCTAATATAATAATCATCTTTATGCGGATGATTTGCAAATTTATATTGAACTGCCTTACATGTTCTTCCTTCTGATAATGATTCTTTGTTGAATTAATTAAATACCTTAAATAATTGGTTTTTACAAAATAATCTAATGTTATACATGTCTAAAATCTCTCTTATTAATTGTTCTCGTGATAATTCTATTTTTCTCCATGGAATTTACTGCAATAATTGTTGATGGACAAATTATTTCCCTCAACAAAATCTGTTAAAAATCTTGGTTTTATTGTAAGCTAAGTTTTATCGATCAGATTTCATGTGTAAGCCGATCTTTTTTTTTAATTTACACAAAATATAAACTATTAGACATGTTGTAGGTTAAAGTAACCGAATACGGACAGTGCCCGAATACGGACACTCTAGGTATCTCAGAAACCATAGATCCTACAAAAAAAATTGTAATGAATAACATATGTATAATTATATAAATAGTCTAAATAAGTATTTTTTATTTGTTAATTATTCGAAATATTGCTGATATATCAAAAAACTGATTTCTGCATTACGTTTTTAAATTTATGAAAAAAAATGTTTACTAAAAACCTTCTCAAGAATATACAAATGTATCGATAAAATACAACATTATATTATTACAAAATAAAACATTTTAAAATTATATATATATTTTCTATATTTGTTATCAAATATTCATTAAGTTATAAGCATATATCTAGAGGTCATATACGTCCCTAATACGGACACTCTAGATATCTTAATACGGTCACCCCATAACCAATCAGCGCGCAGCTTATGAACTATTCTGATGTTCATCAAAATCGCGTGGGTTATAATATTAATACTACCAATAAAGCCAAATCTAAAATGTTTATTATTTAGATACTTAATTCTATTATTAATTAAAAATTAAATAAAAATAAATAAATTATTAACTAATTAAATTAGAATAAATTATTCATAAAATTAATTATAAAATAGGGTGTCCGTATTATAACACAAGGTGTCAGTTTCAGTCATGTGTACTGAATACGGACACCCCCGTTATCTATGGAATTAAAAGATTAAATAAAATTGTATTAATATATTGTAATTTTTTAATAAAAATAATGAGTCCTAAAATGTTAAGACCATTTATTGTTAAAGTGTCCGTATTAGGTGTCCACTTTCCCCTACCTGATAACATGTGTAAGATCCTTATTGAATCTACAGTCCAATACCGCATTGAGTACAGTACATCTTTATATTAAAAAGCTACATACTTTATATTCTATAAATTGCATAAATAGAGTTATACGGTCTTCAGTACACTTAATATTACGCATACAATTATGTGATCACTCTCGCATTTCCGAAAAATGATATGGCATAAAATGGTTATCTACTAAACAGCGATCAATAAATAACATTATTATGATTGTTTATAAATTCATATACCTTAAATCACCTAAATATGTAAAAGATTTGCTGAAATACCGAATCGAGTCTAGACATGAATACATTTCTCGACTTAATCCGGTATCTATAGATCATCTAACAGCAACATACTTCGTTACCACAAGTTCAGGCTGACTAGATATGGTAAGCTATCTTTTCGGCATTAGGCTGCTGCACTGTGCTCATGTCTACATCTGGATATAATACTTGTGGCATCCATAGAACGTGTCAGACGTAAAGTCAACGATTATATTATTGGTAATTTTTAATATTCGTATATTTTTATTTTATATTAATAATTATTATATTCTGTTCACGGTTATTAATCTAACAATCCTATTTTGTTCTACTTATATATTATCTTATCGTTTATTTATTTATGTATTATTATTTTTGCTAAAACACAAATGATAACTATATTTGTTATATGTGTGTATAAATAAATAATCTATCTATTTATCTATATATATATATATATATATATATATATACATATATATATATATATATATATATATATATATATATATATATATATATTTGAATTATCTATTAAATGATGAATATATTGTCGTTATTCATAATATGTATATATATATCGTTATGAAATATAAATATGTTCGAGTTGTTATAACTGCCGTATACAGATATGTTTCGTAGATATCATCGATTACTTCATACTCTAAAACAGTGGTTTGTAAGGTTTTTTCACCGTGACCCTTTTTTGATAATTTTTAATTAAAACAAATATACCATGACCCAATGATAAATTTGATTTTTGTATTATTAAACTTTAGTCATAAACGAATAATATAAACGTATATATATAAATATTTTTATAAATTGTCTCATGACCCAACAAAAACCCCAATGACCCAAATTTGGGTCATGACCCATAGGTTGAGAACCACTGATTTAAAATAATAATATAATGTTATATATAATGCTATAACATACAACAGGTAAACAATATATACCTACTATATAATTATATACAGGTGGTAGATAGATAATATATGACACAAATATAGAAGAAGAAGAAACATTTTAATATTATAAAATAAAAATAAGTAACTGGGCACAATTACTTATTAAACAATCAAAATTACTTATGGAACATGTTTCAAAATAAATATTAAATATGATAACATTTAATGTAAGAGAATATACCTATGTAGAACATATTTGATAATATAAATTAGTCTTATTTAAAAGTATATATATATACAATACTGGTTAGGTATTGTCATATAAACATAAATAGTTTCAACTATTATTGATATTAGAGTATAAATATGTATGTATGTTATTGGTCATACATTTCTTAGTGGTCATTTTGAATATACATCTATATGTGTAGTATATATATGCATATATATATATATATATATATATATATATATATATATATATATATGTAGTATATTAATAAGTATACATAATAATAAGTTAACTCGTTGTTACGTAATAATACACAACAATTATTCACGAACACCTTGATTAGATAACTGTACCTTCATTAATATGCTATTACGAATATATATATATATAATATTCGATATTATTTTCTTCTAAGAAAATAGTCAATTAGAATGAAGAGAACATATGCATATTTAATGCAATCTCATTCATAGTGACATACTCAATATGACAGGTCAGATTACCCGTCCTACATAAGTAGGTCAGGTATGATGAGAAATGTGTTCCGAATATATAAAATATAATCAAATTAGGTTATTTATACACAATTTATTATATTTTAGAACCAGTTTATAAATTGTAATCTATATTTTTAACTATTTTATAAATACTTACCTAAATATAATTATATTATATCATTGATATAAACTATATTAATATATAGTTAGATTAAATTAAGCATATGGGTATTAAGTATAGAGAATACAAAAATACAATTAAAATTATTATAATTAACAGTAGAGCAGGTGGGTAATATAAGGGTTATAGAGGATATGTAATGGAGCGATAAGAATGATTATATCAGGTAGTAATGTAGGTCTACGAAGAGTTAGCTCAGGTGGTAAATGAAGGGTAAGAAGGGTTAGATAAGGTGGATAATGGAAGGGTAAGCATGGTTAGAGAGGGTTACTAATGGATGGGGAAGAAGGATTAGAGTGGGTGGGTAATGGAAGACACTTTCATAATAGTGGGATAATATATGAGGGTTTGCGTTTATGAACTTTTATAGAATATATAAATATTACATTTATGTATACTATAAATAACATATATACATACATAAAATATATAAATGCATTTATAATAATTTCCGGTGTATACATTATATAATATATAAGTCTATATAATATATTATATATAGTATTAAACAATGGTATACTGTCTGTACGAAATGCGATGCACTCAACGTAACAATGCTCTTATTGTTATTTCTAAGCATTGTTCAATAGTGTACACCGCCCATGATACTGTAATACATGTTATGTAAGAAGTGTACTTCCGGTTTAGAATCATTGTCTACCTATTAATTATATACACGTTAGTAATACTTAGTTAGTATGGAATATTTCTATATGAAAAATATTATAAACAATATATATATATATATATATATATATAAACAATTACATTATTCATATTAAAATATGCTTAATCACTTATCCATTTGTTATGGTAATATATTATGTATGTCAATATTCACACTTCGATAGCTATGTGCCCTTAGACAACTATTTACAATCTAATAACTATAAACGAACGCGTGTAATACTGCATTGTTTGTTATCTTAGTGTACATTGTTCGTCATTCGTTGTTTACTATTAAGTACTGGTTATGTAATAGTACAATACACACTACAGTGTGGACGCGTACTTAACCGGGTGTATATGTACTATTGGACCATGTATATATACGCATGTATATATACTTCAAACTATATATTAATGTTATACGTTTATTTATTTGTATATGTAAATATCACAAAATCAATCACGTGACTATTAAATGTTTATAATGTAAACATTATAGTATAAACTTTATACATACATATTATTATAAATTGTATTATTTAAACAAAATATATTTTGTTTTGAAAGAATATATGTCAATATTATCAATACCATATATCGTATTGATAATATTGACATATATGCTTTAAATGTCACTCATTTAAATGGTGTTCTTTTTACTGATATCGGTATTTATGTATCTTTATTCTATAAGTTTTAATATAAAAAAACACTTTATGAAACATTGTATGGATCATTCAGATTAAAATATTTATAATTTAAATAATAATGTAACTAAAATAAATTGTTTTTTCATTTAAATTCAGTCTGATTCATATTTCTTTTAATTATGTTATTTAAACTCAAACTGATAGATATAATATTATTTCCTCTACAAAATGTTAAAATTAAATCTTGACTCTTTAAGGGGAGGTCTCAGCGCTCGCGCGAATAGTCTTTAAACAACTATTGTCCATTTTAAGTATATCAATTACACTGAAGAGACAAATTATTATGAAAATATAATAATAAATAATAAAGTTAAAAATACATGTCGTGCTTTAAAGTTAAATAAAGTTATAGGTAAACAAAATAAATATACAGGAACTATTATTAATAATAATTGTTTAAATATGCTAATATGTTTAATTGGTATTTTTTAAATATTGCACAACACCATAGTATTGAATTAAATACAAATATCCAACACACACATACAAATATATATGAATCAATAATCGATGTCAATATTTGATTATTTGATAAATTATATTGTATGCGAAACATGGTGGAAAAACTGGAGAACTAATGGCAGATGAATTACATAACATCATATACATGTATATGATGTTAGCTACTGCAGTTAACTACTGCAGTAGCCAACAAGTGTATCGCTAGCAATGAATTGCATGCATTGGAAATATATTGTTTCTGCCATTCTAAATTATGAACTAATAGCAAGCATAATAATACTAATACTTTTGGAATGCTCACCTATGATGATCATAAAGGTATATGCTCTAACATATATGACGATGACGTTATAGAAGATTCTATGAAAATAAATTCTACGAAAATAATTAAATATTCCATCGCAAAAAAACACCCATGAAAGATGTTCTCAATGTCCAAGGTGATTGGATATAATAGTTGGAAAAGGTAAACACAACTGGAGAAATGCTATTGGTCAATTTTAAATAGGAGTTAGGTCTACCAATAAATCAAAGAGTAAATAGATAAACTTCTGGAATGTTCCATTGATATTGATATATGCGATTTATTTATGGATGTATTATTTTGATAGAAGTAGACTACGCTTTGTTAATATGACTGATTCACCGATGACGGACGTAACCCATAATCAAATTGATTTCATTCTGACACCAATTAACTAACACCACACTTTGAATCAAGTATTAATAAAGCTACGACAACAACGTGACAACATACACTGTGATTGGTTGTGATTAATGGCGGTCATTAATTAGTAATCTGAACTTATAAATGAACATTATATATAATTAAGTTATATCACACAAAAACTAAACACAGTAACATATGCACATTCAATTTGTATAAATAAAAAAATGAATCAATTGGAAATAAGTATGAACAAGAACTACAAGAACAACTCTCACAGTTAAAGATTGGTAGAAACACTACTAATGATTGAACTGTACTATAATTGCTAACATAATTACAACAGCAGCTAAAAACATCTTAGGGAAATATCGAGTCAAAAACAACCATAGATCACGGATGAAATTATGGACCTATGTGACATACAAAGGAGCGCGAAGAACACTAAACGACTATACGATATATAAGCAGAAAGATACAGGGCCATACACACACAATCAGAATGAGAAATTAGCAAAATAAGAATGACTCAAATCACAGTACAGACAAGTCGACAATGACTTAAAAGGGGATATCGTAGTAAAAGAGAAGCATAGAAATAAGTTTTTAAATTAAATTCATAATCTACAATTCCTTAATTCTATCCACTATTTTGAACGGCTTCGAAACAAGGACTATTCTGGAATAATCTAAGAAATGATTAAATTCTTTTGAATCCGTATCGATATGGATTCAAAAGAATTCAAAAATATGATCACATATCATAATATTATAAATCACCTACATACAATGAAAGAAATATATATATATATATATATATATATATATATCCATGAGTAAATTATATCTATAATTGGTTCATATGAACGTATTTAACAGAAAGTAAAATGTATAAAAATGAGTTTGTTTGGCTAAACAAGTCAAAAGACATACATTGGCAAACACTATTTTACAAGGTCGTATTGAAGGTTGAAGGTAGAAGGAAAATAGGTCGCCCTACAAGGAATTGGATGTATATATGAGTGGACCTGTATTTCTAACTGATCCTTACTTGAAGAAATGAAATACCGTTATAGTTGGAAGAAGTTGTGCATGACGCCATATCATCTTTCCCTTACGACGACTCGTCATGGGACTACACTGTTAACAATAATAGCATTCAAAACCCTTTAATTTATAAAATATCAATAAGTAAAGGGTTTTTTTTACCTGTTTAATCGTATTTCATATGAATCTAAAGGGTTTGTCGAAACCCTTTAATACCTTAAATTTTAATATATAAAGGGTTTTTCTTTATAAGTTAATATAATAGCTTTCAAAACACTTTACTTTATACAATATAAATAAATATTATGTTTCGCTTAACAACACCCTTTAATCGTATTTCATAAATACTAAAGGGTTTCACGAAATGCATAGTAGTGATTCGTATAATTATTATATACAATTATTATGCTAACATTATTATAAGTAAAATTATATTATTTTATAAAAGTGTCTCTATTTTAAAATATTTATTTAATTATACCTTATTAAAAATTAGTAATAAATTATTATTTTAATTTTATATTTAAGGTAATTTCGTAATTATTTAAATAAAGTGTTATTTCAAAATTGAAATTTTATTGAATATTCAATTTTATAATCAATATTTCTTTTCCAATTTTATAATTACCTAACTCGAATTAGGTAAACCCTGGTATTATATTTACAATTAAGATGATACCATTGCAAATCATGTTTAATTAATTGCTCATTATTGGACATCTGACAATTTCACATTTATTAAATATTATATATAACATGATATTTAAAACATTATAATGTTATTAATATATGATTTACTAATTCTAATAATTAAAATTAAAATACAACTGATAAATAATTCTATAATATTTTATGAAATTCTATCATTTGTGAAAACCCTTTAATACATTTTCTCGTGAAATACTTTAGTATACAAAATGCTTGATTAAATGGTTTGCAATTTTTGTGGAAGGTTTACAAACCCATTAGTAAAAAATCGACCTAAACCCTTTAGTTTGAAAAAAGGCTCAACTATTGGTTACCAAACACTTTGTTTAAACGAGTTTTGATTAAAGGGTTTAATTCACGAACACTAACGGTTTTTTTAACAGTGTAGTTAACTAGTTAGCTAATACATTATATGTTATGTATATTTTATTACATACATATATATATATATATATATATATATATATATATATATATATATATGGAATATTATATATGAACGATGATGAACGATAATGAAAAATTCATTTCTAATATTCCATATATTTTTTTTATTTTTACACCCTTCTGAGTTATATATATATATATATAACTAATTAGAAATGAATTTTTCATTATCGTTCATCATCGTATTGAGCCAAACAAAATAAAATATAATAAACGCAAACTAATAATAAAAATATTAATAAAATATTAAAATAAAACTGAATAAAATATAATAAACGCAAACTAATATTTAAAAATTCCACTATCGGGCTTCTTGAAATTATCATATTGGCATTTCCTCGGTGCATGGTAACAGACAGTTTTTGATAAATCCGATTTATGGATTTATCTCTATTTTACATATGCTCATAGCTTAGAAATATAGCTAATTATATATTTATCAATTTGACCCCAAGTACCAAATGTTTTAGCAACGAAAGGGAGAAAAATAATACCTGCATGACAATTATTAAAACTGTTCTCATATTTAGATTTGTCACGCTCACCAGCTGCAAAACCAACCTCAATTGCCGCACTTAAAATAGGAGTATTCTGCAGCATAGAGGTGATTGATACATCGATGGTGGCTGATTTTCCTAAATACCAGTTATTTACTGAAACATCTCCAGGTCTTCGAATAGTACCTGGGATCAAATTGGCTGTTTCGAAAGGTGGGGATAAACCTGCTGAATTAATTATATAATAGAATATCTCGCACATAATTATGCCTATAGGCATAATTATACATAATTATACATAATTATATAATATATGAGTACGTTCACTCCCAGCTCCACATATCAGACTATGGTCTCCGTAAATATCAAGTAGTGCTTTGTTGCAAGCTGGACATGTACGAGATATACTATAGAGAGGTAGGCCCAACATATGTCTAAGAAGTACTCTAAATTCAGTGGAATTAAAAGACGGTTCCATTGAGTGATATGGAACGGCAAGTATTATCTCCCGATAGCGAAAGTAGTTTAGCTTTATTTCGAGTATTAGAGCGGTTGAGTAGGTTACATTTACTTTTAAAATAAATCGGAGTACATCATTTCTTATGTAATCCAATTGGTTCATCTAGAATTTCCTTAGCATTTATATAACCCAAAGATATAATTTTATAAATTGAATCCTTCAAAAATACCATCTAGATATAGCTATATCTAATGAAATTGAATAATTTGAAATAAAATGTAATTGGCTTACAGAAGATAGATACGCTGCTTGAGCTATGTTGCATGCAGAAATAATCCCTAGACCACCTTCACGGATTGGAAGAGTAGCCTGACACCACGAATCTTCATCCAATCTAGATTGGAAAATTTCTTCAAGCGATGTTCTTAAATAATTATCATATTTATTAATAGAGTTAGATATGAATTTAGTAGAAGAAGTTCTAAGAGCATAGTTAATTTTACAAATACCTGCGCATGAACGAATAAGGGCTAGTTCACACTGTGGGTTATCCATTTGTAAAATTACCTGTTGCAATTTAATACAATAATTAACTTTAATATAAACCATGTGGTTATTTATATATTTGGAAGTACCAATTGATGAACCGAATAAATCAATTCCTTCTTTATATATCTTATTAATTGAATAAGGAAATATATCCCACGAGATTTCATCGAAATTTGGCCACAAAATTTCACATTTGATAATGTTAATTTCGAGACCTAAATCTGAAGAAACTTGTAGAATAGTATCCAACGATAATTTCACTTCATTTATATTTCCTATTATAATACCATCGTCTAAATAAAATAATGATAGGTTCAAATTAGGATATTTGGTAATAATTATATCAATAAGTATTTTTAAAGCTAAAGAAAATAGTAATGGGCCTAGAGGATCACCTTGATGAACACCTATGATATATTACTATTATATCACCTATGACTTATGATATATTTGTATACAAAATGTAGTCTCTCAAACAAATACATAAATGTAGTCTACATGGATGAATGACATAAGCAGAACAATACTATATACATACAATAGATTGTAACAATAGAGATGTTATATGTGTATTAAGTGTCTGTTATTTAGTTTCGATATCATACAAGTTATATGAGTCATACACTAGAGTTATAGTATCACTATAGTATAACTATAGTATATCTACAGTATAAATATAGTATAACACACACACTAATATAGTAGCGTAATATAAGACGGTGTTATACACTACAAAATAGATAGTCCCCGGCTCATAAATCATCGTAATTTATTCGAGGTGACTTCCGACCGGAAATAGCCGTCAAACGAACGCCACGCCCCCCCCCCCCCCCCGCGCATGCGCAAACACTTGGGCTTTGTTGACACGTGATATGATGTCATCCTGGCGATAACGAAGTCGTAGAGGTGTTGCCTACAGGCGATGTGTGTGTCGTGGTATGCATTGTTTATGAACAGGGGATGTATCCTAATGGTATGTGTTTATTGATACGTAAAACAGCGCCTCCTATGTCTCGATATAAACACATTTAACACACTAGACACTCGATTAATACACACACTATACACACACGCGTGACAATATTCTACTAGACTACTACGGTAGTACTTTTGAAATCATTTATATTAAATTGATTACCGGATATTTACGTTTTTTATTGAACATGCCAACAACAATAGAATAGTGTATACTATTATTAGTGTAGTAGTAGTAATATATTACTCGGCTATTATGCGTGGTATACCATGCATAATAGCCGAGTAATATATTACTACTACTACACTAATAATAGTATACACTATTCTATTGTTGTTGGCATGTTCAATAAAAAACGGATATATCCGATTCATGTTAAGCGATCTATCACGAGATATGTATCTTGTTTTTAACGTACACACTTACGTATTGAAATATATTCCGTTTGATTTATATAAATTAGTTGTTAGTTTTACATTAATATATATATATATATATATATATATACCATTGGTATAGTATTGTTAGTACTTTAAACAGCTATTTTAAGTATATTTTAATATCACATAACTGTTTTGATATAATCACAGTGCGCTGCAGTATATACCATTATTAAACTAATTCAATATATTCACCATTGGTATAGCATGTTATTGTAATCACATACATTATTTAACTTATCATGATTCATGATATATTATTTAATATATTGTATTGTATTTATATATATATTTAATTGATTATGTTAATTTAATTTTCTGCAGTATTTTCCTTCCCTTGACTGTATTTTTTCCAAATATCTATATATAGATATTTTATATAATATGTTCTATTACTGCATTAGTCCATCTTATAACATACTAATGTATATACTACACTATATTTCACTATATATATATATATATATATATATATATTAAAAACTGTCCGTGTAGCTCAGTTGGATAGGCGTCAGGAGGTCTTAAAATATTATGTAGAAGTAATATTATATAATTGTTTATAAATAAATGATCGGCTCTCGTTAAAACTATGGATGCCTTAATACGAGAGCGTCTTCGAAGGGACATAAGAACCATATATGGTTATAAGTGAAAACTTCATATAATTTCCTGTGTGGGATGAATGGACATTATTTCAACTAAATTAGTTGTAACTGTGACCTCACAATATCAGCAACAACGAGAAAATACAACTTTAGAAACTTATATATATATATATATATATATTATTATTATTGTTATTATATTGTTATTTATTTATCTGAGTTCTTTAATCCCATCTAGGAACTTAGATGAAGTTGTCACTTATAAGATAATTGTTTCTATTTTCCTTTTGAAGCTGCTCTCGTGTTAAGTCATCTATGTTTTAACAAGAATCGTTCATTTATATATATATATAGAGCAGCTTCAAAAGGAAAATATATATATATATATATATAATAATAATATAACATCTCTTCTAAATATAGGACATATATGTATATAATAACACATATGTTATTGTTCCGGGTGGAGATTGTATCGCGCCCTATATGGGTGTATAGTGTACTTATTCTGTGTATGACAACTTAGTCAACTATAGTTGGTTTTATAAACAGTATAGGATGTTTTTATATAAAGAGTACATACTATTTTGGTATACATTATGTAGTACACATACTACGTACATTATTTAAACTGTACATTGTATAGTAGTATATGTATAAGTATAACTATTAAGGAAAAATACAAAATTATATTTTACATAATAATATAATTAACGGATCATAAATAAAATTAAAATATTATTATTCATGAATAACTATAGTTGTAGAATATATAATATAATGTTAAACAGGTTTTTTTATTATATATATGGAAATTACAGTAACGATAACTGTTATATTAGCTGTCATAAAATTAAATGTATCGCCTTTTATTATCACTATAATTCATATCTGCACTGTAAAAAACCTTTAATAAAACATATAGATGAATAATAGATGAATTTATTTATGAGTTATATATATGAATCCATCATTGAAACCTTCAAACCGATAAGGATTTTCTACCATGTATGCAGTTATGGATTATAGTATTACTAATATATATTCCTAGTATTTTATATGGTTATTTGTTTCGAAATATATCTAGTTATGGGTTTTATATAGTAATTAGAGTTCCTATATAGTAATTAGAGTTCATATATATATAGTAATTATGTATTTACATACACAATTAATTAAATAATAAAAATCCATTACTAAATTAATTGTAGAAATGCAAAACCATAAAGAAAATGCATAACCATAGTTATATATATATATATATATATATATATATACTATAGTATTTAGTTATATATACTATAGTGATTAGTTATATATATATACCTACTATAGTATCTATAGATATATTCTGAAACGATTCCTCACCACACGAGTGTAGCCACATTCGTGCAATGTTCTATGCTTATTTGGTAGAATATTAAGTGTGAGTTATTACAGTACAGTTCACGTGAACTCTCCTATACTAGAATATTCTATAGAATATACCTGCAGGTGTATCCGACTGAAGACATTTAACATCAAGGTTGCGAGCTGACGTTAACATATGTATACTGTTTTAATGCTGTTTTATATTAACGTATTATCCAAGTTCAGTATATTATTTATCACATTGTAAAATATTTAAATTCTTGTGGAGTATTTCTATCAATTTAAAGTTTTTTTACGAGATCGATCGAATTAAAAATCATATGAAATTGACAAGGCTATTTATTTAAAAAAAAATTGAATGTAATTTTCTCCCGTTTTTACTTTTTGCACTTAGTAAGCATACGTAAAAGCCTATTACTTCTTTGATTATTAATATTATTATCTGCAATTTTTAAAGTATATAAATATCATGTAATACTATATAATATTGGCAGGATATTATATTATACTTTATATATTTAAAATAAATTTAATAAAATTTACATTTTTAATAAAAAAATATAAAATATATTTGAACTAAAATATATATAGTATATTTTAGATCCTTAAGAACTATAGTTTTTAAAGATCTAAAATATATTATAAACTATTTTTTTTCATCATTTTAAATAAATTATATTTATAAAAAGTCAATATCAGTAGTAAAATAATATCTATTGAATACAACAAAAAGTACTTCATTATCTTTATTAGTTTAGTATCCTTAGCATTTTAGCTAGAGCTAGAATTAACATGGTAAACCCCAACCTCAGCTTGCACCTTTAAGTGTAGTTCTCTGCAAGAAACAGTAACTATAGTATATATACTTTCTCACTAGAACACGGCACTTTTAAATGTTATTATATCGCTAATGGATATGAGAATATCTATAGAATACTGGGCAGATATATTCGTAACATACTGAAATAAAGAAATGGTAGCGTATATAGACTATGGCCTACAAAAGCAATTTCAATATATTTTGTGCGTATACCAAATAGAATATATCGCAGTCAATATATTAATACTCATTCGACAAAGTATCTTGACAAATATACACATACATAAGACGTGAACATTTTTGACATGCGCGGTGACCTCGTAACGATGACCTTTAACCTTTAACCTCCGGTGTGTAAAGCCAGATAAAAAAATCTACTATCGTGTAAAATGAAATAACGCATAAACTGGGATGCTCCGAAGAAAACACAAATGTATCACATGATCAATGTTAACATGTTAACATGGCTAATACAATATATTAATTAATAAATTGATTAGCAAATAAAATATTTATTACAAAAGTAATCTGAACAGCTAAAAGGTCTTAGTTAAATACCAACTTTGAATAAAGTATACTTCCATATCCATATATGTATAACTGAAAAACTGTTAGATATTAGCTAAATTCATATATTTGATAATGATAAAATATAAAATATAAAATATAAAATATAAATATATAAAATATAAATATATAATATAGTTATTATATACAAGCTAAACTTAGGCTCTTTATTATTGGCTATATGTGTGTAATATGTTAATAAATGACACGATTATGCAATAACAGGAGTATCTCAACCAATGTGTTTTGATATACATAACATATACATACATCTGAATTTTATATATATATATAAAATTATCAATTTATTTAGTTGATAAAATAATTTGATACAAAATTACTTTTAAATTAATATATTATTAATTGAGATACATTTTATAGTTTTGTAGAGTAATTAAGTTATAAATATGTATTTTAATAATATAGATTTATATATATACACATATATATATACATCATATAAATTAATAACAATCTAAACATTTCCATATGTACACCTATAGGTGAACGTGTGTAAAACGGAATAATTAATGTACTTCGGATGTGCATCATAAGTAATGAATATATTCACAGGACTATGGCCCACATAAACACGTGACCATTAATAATAGTATACTATTTACTACGAATTAGTATACTATTTACTATATTAAATATAGTAACTGTAGTAGTGAGTAGGTCATAGTACAGTGTATGGCGAATAGGCCCAGTGTACAGTACACTATAGCCCTATAGGCAGGTGTAATATAAAACCACTACCACCTCGAATACTACTGCTATTGACACATCGATACAACCCCACTTACATCGTGTGCGATACATGTATCAATCACTGCAGTGGATCACATGGGTTGGGGTTACCCCCATAGGGCTTTGTTTACTATTGTATTAATAATAGGTATTAATAGTATTCACAATGAGCAAGATTAACGTTGTATAATGTTATTAATTAGTATTACGTATTTCGTAACTCGTGTATTATGGATAAGTTGAACACGAGTTCATAGTTCTAAGTCAATATAACATAAGTCAATAGTTTAATAATAATATTAAATATATTAAATATTTCAATAATAACTTATATAACAATTTATAAATTGTAATAATTAATTATATTATTATAAAACAGATTACCTAGATAAAGTTATAGTACGTAACACCTGAAGAGTCGTTATTATTTATAAATAACGATAATAGGAAATCATGGAGTATTTTTATATAATTATATACCCTGTACATAACGTTTAAAGGGGTAAATTAGTATATATATATATATATATATATATATATATATATATATATATATATATATATGTGTGTGTGTATGTGTGTCTGTGTGTGTATTTGTATGTGTATGTATGTATGTATGTTGGTAAGTATATATATAAGTATGTAATATGTATGTATGTTGGTATGTATGTATATAAGTATGTATGTATGTGTATATGTGTGTTAATAATGTGTATATATACACCACCTGAATGGTTAGCTCAGTTTTCTAAGGCGTCAGGCACACAAGCAATATATTCTTCCGGGTTCTATAGAACCCGGCTTCAATATAGGTAACAAGCAAATTATTCTTAAAATAATATTTAGAAGTGATCCTGTATAATTGTGTATACCTACATTATCGGTTCTCGTTAAAAAGCATGCATGTTTATAAGTGAAAACTTCATCCAAGTTCCTAGGTGGATGTAAAGACGTCACCAAAATAATAATAACTATATATATATATATATATATTTATTAGTACAACTTGATATGTCAATATGAAAACTCACTTTACTGAATAATACGTGTAAACACAATAGCCTCGAATACCTCCTGCAGGCATACAGGTTACATACCTATTAGTTATACCTCTCACGTAGGCCGCTAGGTGGCGATGTTTAACGACATCCCTAATTACGTAACCAACCACGTGTTACGAACCACGTGTTACTTGACCCGTGGTCATCGCTACTCCGGCCACACGTTAACTACGGCCACTGGGGATATCCGTAGCGTTCGCCGCTCAGTTGATATCTCTGTATAGCGATACACGGTGTACAGTGTTCGAATAAGTATATAAACTGCATACACATCATAGATATATAGGATACATATACATTGCATAGGTATCGACACATCGTGTAACTCACTGGCTACCACTTCCGGTAATAAAGTCCCCCGCCCCTCACACTATTACAGCAAACGTTACATACTATCACGTGACCGTAACACGAACGCACGTGACCGTAACACGAAGACACGCGACTAGAAGGAGTGACGTCATCCTCGATAACCGCGGAGATCTTCTCTCGTCTGAGTCATGCTGTTCGTAGCTATCGTTGCCCTGGGTTACCTCTACACTTCGGGGCTATGTTTAAACTCTATACTCCTTAAAGGTTACGACGTTATCACTGTAGCATACTACAGTATATATAAGTATACGAATATATATATATATATAAGCGTATTTATTCACTAATAATTAATATAAATAATATAAATAATATATTACTGATATCACTTAGTATACAATCTTGTGTAATATGGTTTTAGGGTGTACAGTTTACACTATGAATCATCTATTTGTTTCACTGCAGGGGCGTATCTAGTTATTAAGTCTTATGGGTTTTACCTGTATGTGGCACTATGTGTTTAATAATTGGAAATAATGTCCAGTTTACTCTTCTTAAATGATTACATTATTACATAATATGTATGTCTACAATTAATGAGAAATATTATTTCTATGAGGATTATTATAATAATTTCGAAATAATTTATTTAATTATAATATAATTACTGCATCATATGTTATATTATATAATACAAGAATAATTATTATTATATATATATACAATTGTGTATATATAATTGTATGCAGTAATGTATATGTATACAATATAAATACAAATATATAACACAATTTCAAATTATTTTAAGTCATTTTTTTAATTGTTCATATCAATATTGTTCTTATCTTATGTTTCTATAGATTAATATTCGTATTAATTATTATTTCCTTTAATTTAGTATGTTTTTTTATTTATTAATAATATTCTATTTCGTTTTCAAAATATGTATATAGTTGTGATATAATTCATAAATGTAATTAATTTGTATTCATTTATATTTATTTTTAGAATACATTCAGCAAACTCGTTAAAATTATCCACCTAAAATTGTATATAGATTACATATATTAGTTACAATAAATAGTAGAAATATGAAGTAATTTAAATTGTGTATTAATCAGTTTGTATACACCATATTTTTATAAAAACACACATACATTGTATTATAATTATATTTATCAATTATTCTCTAACGATAAAAATGGTAAAATATATCATGGATTTTTTGTATGCAAATTCCTTAAAATATTTGAAAAATGATTTATGTTGTTTTTTTTTATAAAGACATTTTTTCAAAAGAATAATAATGATATGTTATATATACATATTAATAGCAATATATATCACCTTATTTTTTATTATTTCTTAATTTAATAATTAAAAAAAATGATTATTAACAATTTATAATATAATTTATTTTGATTTTGTAATGGTCTCTAAAAAAAATTGTGGCATATTATGTTAACTTTTTTGTTGCATCTTAAGTATATTATTGATTTTATAATAACTATAATTTATGTATTAAATTCTATCATATTTGATAGTTAACATTTTTTTGTGTTATATTCCGAAGATATTACTTAAAGTATTATATATATTTTTTAAATCAAATAACGCTCTTAAACTACTGAATTATGTTCATTTTTATTAGAGAAAATAAAATAGGTCTTACAATAATATTTATAAATGATTAACATATAATTATGTATACATAAATGATCGGCTCTAGTTAAAACCATGGAATCCTTATCAAGGGAAATTATAATCTATAGAGCCATATATGGTTATAAGTAAAAACTTCATCTGAGTTACTGGATGGGATGAAAGGACTCCACCACAATAAACAACAGTAACGGCTACAATAAAAGTACCTTTTAATAGATAAGATACTTGGATGGATTCACTTATATAAGTAAATCCATCCAAGTATCTTATCTATTAAAAGGTACTTTTATTGTAACCGTTATATAATAATATATAATATATAATAATATATTCTAACTTATTTTCAGGCTTTCAATTAAATATGTACAGTATATACTATATTTATATACTATAATTATATAATTAATTATCGCGATTATTATTCTCTGTTGTATTTATTTTGTAAACGATAGTTATTTCATAGAAGAAATATAAACGAAATTATTAATATAATTCTATATATATATATATATAGTTGTAGTTATACTAAAAACCAATACTTTTAATAATAGAATAACTTACTATCAATTCACATACCCACTCACATATATTTCTATCCGAGTATCCTTATTCTATATACGTCAAATGTGATCGTTGTACACAACTATTTATAACATTTCAACATTACTTCGAATATTAAACTTTATTATATCAATATCCATATAAACTATAAATCCGGAACCATATTTTATTTCATTGAACTTTGACCTATTTCCGATCTTAGACAGCATAACAACCAACTTATCCATGAAGTTTGTAATGCAATAATGAAATAAAATTAATTAGCCATCATTATTTTCGATAATAAAATTATTCTATTAACTCACACATTATATATAAATGTATAAATTATATAGTTATTTGCTATTTTATATTAGGGAGTCCTTTAATCTCATCCAGGAACTTAGATGAAGTTTTCATATATAACCAAATGGCTTAATGTCCCTTAGAAATATATCTCATATTAAGGCATCCATAGTGTTAACAAGAGCCGATCATTTACTTATACACAATTATATAACATCACATCTAACTATTATCTTTAAATCTATTATAAGGATTGCAATCGGGGTTTGATCCCTGCTACATTCCAATCTTACTTCTTATCAATCTGAGCTATGGTATACCCGTGGAATTTCAAATTGTAATGATGTATCACGTGTCTAATTAATAACAACACATGTCCGTGCGTTACTTCCGGTTAGATTGCGAACCGGGCAAGTTCTTCTGGAGCGATGACGAACCTGCCGTGTTCTTCGCTTGCCTACAGAAGCGACACCGAGCGGTGAAAATGAGATGTAGAGCAGGAACTAAAATGTGCTTGTTGCCTCCCGATCAGAAAAAGGTTTCGTTTAATACGAAATGTGAACGGTTACTTAAATTCATACGATACAAAGTATTTCTATGTGTAAATAAATATAATATTTAAAATATACGTTATATTTCAAATAAATGATTAAATATTAATAATTTAAGTATTATACTAATATCTCCTATAACCTCGAGGTTATAGGAGGTCTTTGTTATACTATAAATACATGTATATATGTGTGTTTAACACCATTTATAACTATCAGTAAGTTACTGATGTAGAGCAATATAAAGGTAAGTGTTTTATACAGAAATATTTACATTATATGTAAATATAATGATAATATATTAATTGTAATTGTGATGTAATATTTTAATTATGATGTAATATTGTAATTATGATGTAATATTGTAAGTATGATGTACTATTGTAATTATGATGTAATATTGTAATGATGTACTAAATTAATGATTGCGAAAGTATGGTGTTTATTAATAACTCGTGATAATAAAGATAATAATATTAATTATAATATATCTACTAAATATGTAACCTAACTATTGTTAACAACAATGTTATGTAACTGTACAATGGGTAACTATAACAGTAGCACTGTTGTACTTCACATCACCTATATTCATAGCTGTATACATCTATAGTTAATAGTTAATAGGTATAACATTATCTACTTTTTTTTTAATAATGAAAATAATAATACCATACGATATATGAATAAAATATTATAATGTAATTAGGTTTTTATCATAAGATTAATATTGGCTTCCGATTACAATTTATAAATGAGAATTGTATTTAAAATGTATCGTAAGTATTATATCTGATATTATATATATATATATATATATATATATATATATATATATATATATATATATATATATACTAATTTACACCCACATAGTATACTCCCTGGTTTACCAATATATATATATATATATATATATATATATATGTACCACTACATGCATTTCCCTATAGACATTCGGACCGTGTCAATGCAGTACATCTCCTACTGCGAACAATATACCCATTATGCCTAGTAGTGCTAAGTCGGGTGTCCTACTTAACTCCGCGGTAGTAGGTCAAGCGGTGACCTCTAAACCTGAAGGTCAACGCGTAGTGGACAAATGTGCTGGTGAAGGTGCGGGTTCCATGTCGGCCTGCGGTTAGATGTGCGGTGTGTGATGTGTGCGGTGTGGTACCGGTGTGATATGATATAACTTAGGCATACACGTATAAATAATCCCTCTATATTGTTATTTTCGTATTTTCATTGTTCGTTTCTTTTTACATGTAATCGTTGACCCTTCTACTATTTGTATTACGGCATACATAAATAATTATATATACTATTTAGTATTCATTTATTTTGTATTTGTTATATTAATATTTTATGTCACTTTTCATGTTCATATATCTCTCAATAAGCTATCTATCATCACACGTAGCGTTTACTACTATAGGTAACTATAGTTATTCATAGTATACTATAGTGTATATATCATATACAACTATACATTCGATAGATCTATAATTATCTTATATAACCATGACTCATTGTCCTAAATCTAAAGCGGACATACTTTTCGCGAATTCATCAATATTCACGAATAAATGCGATTTCTCATGTAACCAACATAGTAGATATTTGTGAATATTCGTGGACTCAGATTAAAATGTGCAACTCTTTCTAAAATCTTATCATCATTTCTAATATTATTAACTTGTAAATATATTTAAAATATAAATATGTATCTATAGATATACTATAGTATATCTAGTAAATGTATTCTTACTGTGTTTTTTATTTCCGTGCACACAAAAGTATTTCGTATTTTGATCATAATATAATAACAATTTATTTAAGTATACTATCCTATAGGAGTATACAATATACGTATGTTTGCATAAACGTCTTTATATTCTATTATATTTAAATAACGTTCTATTATGACATATTGATAATAATGTTTATAAAAAAGTATAATAAGATTGTTTTATGAAATATATCTAAATGTATATATCTACTAAATTAGAATAATTCCACTCTGTTTTATCTCCACGATATCGCTGAAATAGGTTGCCCGGATGTTTACAAGTTGTACCCTCAGTCTCACATGTACGGAGGAGATGCTAAAGGTCATCTGCAATCTCTGAACACGTGTCAACAGGAATGCTTAAATGTTATATATATATATATATATATATATATAAATAATTTTAATATTTAATATGAACTTATAGGTGTAATATTAGTAGGTAGTTCTTACTAATATATATGTGTACCACACAATTGTAATGTCCTGTCCTTAGTAGTAAAACATACATTACGCTTCTATATAAGTCATTTTCTATAATATATATTATTGTATTACAATATCATAATGTCAAAGAAAAATATCGCTGTATACTAGTTTTAATTTCATAACTGATTTATATTCTAAATCACAGCTCATATATTATAATATACATAGTTATATAGCTTAAGCATCAATTGATGTTAAAATATAAAAATAGATATTTTAATTTGTTTACAAAATTATTTCAATTATATCAATATACTTTTCTAGGAATAAAAAATCACCTGCAAATATTTCAAGTATTTTGTAAAACCATATGTGTTTACAAAGACGTTCAGTTTTAAATAGAGATATCAATTTAATGAGTTTTCTTGGTATGAAGTGTTATTGTTTTATTTAAATATATATTTAAAGAAATTATTTAATTAAATATATGTTTAGATATTATAGACTAAATAAAATAAAGATGATTTTAAAAAATTATTTATATTTATGAAAATAAATTATATAGTATTTATATTTTATTTTAAATAAATGTATAATATAAACCTATATAGATAGATAGATAGATATATTTTATTGGATTCATTAATTTCGTTCTTTTTTTTTATTTATTATTCTTTTTCGTTTCTTTCTTCGTTTCCAAATGGCTTCAAAATAAGACCTTGATCTTTTCGGGTTGTTGCCAGTGATTTATTCATACATGGGACAGGAACAGTGATTGTTTAATCATAATAGTTAGCTATATATTTCGTATTTACATAAAAGATAATAATAAATAAATAAAATACAGTAGATAGACAAAATTTGACATTAACAAAAATCAAAATCAAAATAATAATAACAAAAATAATCCATACATACATATATATTTGATATAGATTTTTTATTTTATTTTTTTTTTTTAGTTTTTTTAATATGTTAATTTTATTAAATTAATTTTAAATTCATTAATTTTTTAATTTATCTATAATATAATTCATCATTGATTAACATATTTTTTACTCTTTTCTTGAACAAATTTTCATTTTTTATATTTTGTATATTTGTTGGAAGTAAGTTCCAAAGTTTTGGACCTTTTATCAGTAAACTATTTATTGTTCTTGTTGATTTTGAAATTGGTATAGTATACGTTTTATTTGTTCGTAGAGTATATTTATTATTATTTTTTGTGTGTATTTTAGTTAAATTTGTTGGTAATTGATTATAATATTGTTTATGCATATATATTAGTGTATTATAATATGTTAGCTTATCTAATCTAAGTATTTTATTTGATGTGAATAATTCTTTTGTATGATCTCGAAATTTTCTTTTATTTATTATTCTTAAGGTTTTTTTTTGAATAATTGTTGTATTTAGGGTATTATTTGAGAATATATTTCCCCAAAATATATTTCCATAGTTTAAGTATGGTAGGAAAATACTATTATATATAATTATCAATGAATTTGTTTTAATGAATTTGCTCAATTTTGAGATTAAAAATTGAATTTGGGAGAGTTTGTTATTTAATTTAATAATATGATTTTTAAAATCAAGTTTGCTATCAAGAATTATACCAAGATATTTATAATTATTTACGTTATTTATTAATGTATCATTTAATGAAATAATATTGTTTGGATATTTATTTGAGTTGAAATTTATCATTTCTGTTTTACTAATATTGAGTTTTAACTTATTATATTTATACCATTTTTCTATTTTTATTAAGGTTTTTTTAATTAAATTTGTTAGTTCTATATTATTATCTGCTGTAAAAGGTATAGCAGTATCATCTGCATATACTGTAAATTTTACATTATTATCTTCTAAATATAATGGTAGATCATTGACATAAATTATGAATAGTAAAGGGCCTAGTATGGAGCCTTGGGGTACACCGATATCATTAGTTATAATATCAGATTCTGTAATGTTTACTTTAACTAGTTGAGTTCTATTATGTAAATAGTTTTTTATCAGTTTAAGAGGAATCCCTCTAATTCCATATTTATCTAATTTGCTAATTATAATAGAATGATCAATAGTATCAAAGGCTTTACTTAAATCTAAAAATAATGTATTTATTGCTTTATTTTCTTTTTTATTTTCCATTATATGGTTGTAAATATCTAGTGTAGCTTGAGTGGTATTATGTTTTTTAAGGAAACCATATTGAGTAGTATTTATTATGTTATTATTTTGTATGAATTGCATTAGTCTATTATATATTATTTTTTCTAGTATTTTCGATAGTTGACTTAAAATTGATATTGGTCTATAGTTAGATATAATATTGATATTATTTTTTTTATGAATTGGTTTAATGGAGGATAGTTTCATTTTTAAGGGAAAAGTTCCTGACGATAAACATAGATTAAAAATATGGCTTAATGGAAGGTCAATGTAATCTTTTGAAATTTTTAACAATTTCATGTTTAGATAATCAGTGTCTAGAGAAGTCTTTGATTTATTATTTTGTATAATAGAATTTATCTCATGTGTTGATGTGGGATGAAGATATATTGATTTAGATATTGGTGTAATGTTAATTGGGTTGATGTTATTTATGGGAGAGGTGAATTGATTATTTATGGATTGACTTGTATTTATAAAATAAGAGTTAAATGCATTTGCTATTTGTTTATCATTATTGAATTTATTTTCGAATTCATCTATTATATAATTTGGAGATTGTTTAATTTGCTGTTTATTTATGAGGTTATTTATTAAATTCCAATTTTCTTTAGTAGATATACTATTTTTTATTTTACTATCTATATATGATTGCTTTGCTTTTTTAATATTTAAGGTTAATTGATTTCTTAATTGTTTGTAGTTATATAAGTTGATTTCATTTTTATTATCTAAGTAAAGTTTATATAGTTTATACTTTTTATTAATGTCTCTTTTTATTTTATTTGATATCCAATTTTTTGAAAGAATATTTGAAGATATTTTATTTGTAAGTAGTGGGATAAATTGGTTAATTATTGATGTATATGTGGTATGAAATTTGTTGTATGAGTTTTCAGCATCATTGTCTTCGAGGACCGAATCCCAATTCGTATTTTTCAGTGCATTAATAAGTCTTTTAGTATTATTTATTGTTATTTTCCTTGTTTTAATTTCATTTGAGTTATTTCGTATTTTGGTTTTTATTTTAATTATTGTATATATTGGGAGGTGGTCTGTCAAGTCTTCTAAGAGTATTCCACTATTATAAATATTTGTTGTGTTTATATTAGTGTAAATTTGATCTATAGTTGAAGTGTTACTTTTATTGAATTGGGGTCTAGTGTTTTGAAGAATTTGAGGCGTTAGTCCTAATTGATTTATTAAAATGTTTAATTGAGATGGTTTGGGATCATTTGTTATGATATTAAAATCACCCATAATTATTAAATCGTGTGAAATATATTTATGAAATTTACTATATAACATATTTATAAGATCTGCAGTTTTATTGAAAGGGCTATTATAAAGGCATGAAATTATTATTTTTTTATTTTTTTTAAGTTTAATTTCTATTGTAAGTGTTTCTAAATAATCATTTATATTAAAAGTAAGGTCTTTTATAAGTTCATATTGAATATCTTTTATAACATATATTGAAACACCACCACCTCTACATTTATTTTGTTTCTGTCTATAGTTTGTTTGATATGTGTAGTTTGTTATATTATTATTGAAGTCATTATTACTATTTAACCAGGTTTCAGATAAACATATAATATGAGGTTTGATTATTAAAGTATCTATAAATTCTCTTAATTTATCCAGGTTTTGAGTAAGACTTCTAATATTTATGTGTATAATTATCAGATTATATAATATTAATATTATTTTAAATTATTAATTCAAATATATGTATATTTTTAAGGTAAAATTATGCATAGGTATTGACTGGACTAGAAATGTTACAGACGACAATAATGCCAGGTTTTAATGAATGTTATTAATGAATAAAATAATGAAAATAACCGACTATAATATATATAAATTATATTTCACAAATACATACTATATATATATATATATATATATATTATAAATCAATAACAAGTATACTTACAACAAATAATATATTATATACCTACTAATAATCAATACAAGTTCTTCTTCTTCCAATTTAAATATAAATAAGTAAGGTATACTTACTTTATAACATATAGGTAACCTAAACAAATATTAGTAATATTATTTGTGTATTATAATTATACATTAATGTAGGTTGGAATAATAGTTATTTTTTTTAGAAATTATAATTACTTTTTATATTTTACTGTTCTAAATCTGAATATAATATGTACAAATTTAATTCCTGAATAATAAACATATTTATATATGCAATTATTCATTGAATATATACTTCAAGAGTATAAGACATTTAAATAAGTCATATATTCAAATAAGTATACACTAATAATATATACATGTGTAGACAGCATGTAATTCACACAGTTATATGATATCACTATATATATATATATATATATATATATATATATATATATATATATATATATAAGTCCTATCAGATATGACCTTCATAATATTCAAAAAAAGAATAAAGAAATGTATCATTGATAACCCCATTATTTAAACCCCCACTTCTATAATATCCAAATTCGTTGTTTTACCTCGTATTTTTGTTTTATCGTTTTTCGTTTTTTTTTCGTTATCACCCTCAAGAATATAATACTATTATTTGAGTGTCTAGATAAATACTTATCATCATCATCATCATATATGTCTTGCACTGTAAACATTAATTTAATTTTTAGACTTAATTAAATGTCTGTTAAGAATGTAATGGATTTCAACTATTATCACACTGTAGTATAACATATTGGTTAGTGACCCCCCCCCCTCCATTAGTGGGGCAAGAGGTTGGTGACCCACACTATCAAGTGCAAGGGCAAGAGGTCACAAACAATTATCTAGTTGTGAGCTCCAAATGATGCATTCTTAATTAAGATCCTGATCAGATTACCATTAGTGCAATCGTAATAGAAATGGCTCACAACACAGTACCTAAACGTATCCCTATATATTACCAATGTGTAAAGTAATAAATAACAATCGATACTAGTGTTGGCACATTTAACGTAGGTTATACAGCGATGTGGTAATGATGATCGGTTGCTGTATACAGTGTATAAACAGTGTATAAACTACAGTATACAATGTATGTTGTAATGATGATGTAATGCGTGTGATTTAATGTAACGCATGTAGGCCTTGTAACATGTATATATCGAATTGAATTGAATTGAATTGAATTGAATTGAATTTAATATAGTTTATTGAGTAGAAATAAAATATAATGCGGAATATACAATTTCTGTTAAAAGGAGAGTACCAGAGATTATCTTGTAATCTATACGCACAACAAGGGTACCCTCCAATAATATAATAAAATAATAATATGACAACGATAAAATTAAGAATAGTAAAACGTGAAAGAAAAAAAAGAGATAAACTAATTTAAAATGATATATACAACAAAATTAGTAAATATATATAACATATATTAACTGCAATATATATTAAAATTATAATAACGAGTGTCAATAATGAAATTAATATTTATTTAAATATTCAAGTTTTATATATATTTTAAATTCATTGTATTTTAAATTTTTACATGTTTTATTTAATCCATTCCAAAGTTTAATACCATATACATTTATTGTGTGAAGTTTATTATTTGTTTTATATTTAGGTATTCTTAAAATGTAGGTATTCTTTAATTAGGTATAATTTCATTTATTTCTTATATTGTAATTATTTATTTTATATTCAAATTTATTTGTTATGTCGATTGGTAATTTTTTATTAAATACATTATGCATAAAATATATATAAATATATATATATATATATATATATATATATATATATATATATATATATTTATAGGAAATTATTATATATGTATTACTCATTACCTATTAAGAATCTTATATTTTATTACTCGATAAATGTAATTGATTCACATTAGGAAAGAATAAATAAATAGATTAATCAACGGTTACATTATTATACCTATGAATCATACTAATTCCTATATTATTTATAAATAACCTTTGATATCAAATGATATATAGATAATATTTTCTAATTATCATACAATACAGAATAAATAATGATACATAGGAAACGGTGTATAGGGGAAAGTAACCGATTACGGACACTTTAACAATAATGGTCTTAACATTTTATGACTCTTTATTTTTATTCAAAAATTACAATATATTAATATTTTATGATTATAGATATTATTGTGATTTTAACATTTTATTTAATCTTTTAATTCCATATATAACGGGGGTGTCCTTATTCGGTGCCCATTTCCGAATACGGATACCCTGTGTTATAATACGGACACCCTATATACCACTAGATAAACTATATAGTATGGATGAATCAATCAGACAAACTACAATTACATTATTTATAATTAATTGTATGAACAATTTATTATAATTTAATTAGTTAATAATTTATTTATTTTTATTAAATTTTTAATTAATAATAGAATTAAGTATCTAGATAATAAACATTTTACATTTAGCTTTATTGGTGGTATTAATATTATAACCCACGCGATTTTTATGAACATCAGAATAGTTCATACGCTGCGCGCTGATTGTTTATAGGGTGTCCGTATTAAGACATCTATAGTGTCCGTATTAGGAACTTATATGACCTCTAGATATATGCTTATAACTTAATGAATATTTGATAACAAATATAGAAATTATATATATAATTTTAGAATGCTTTATTTTTTAATAATATAATGTTATATTTTATATCTATATATGTGTATATTCTTGAGAAGGTTTTAAGTTGAAATTTTGTTTTCATAAATTTAAAAACACAATAAAATAATCACTTTATTGGATATATCAGCAATATTTTGAATAATACCAAATATGACGTAATCGTAATGAATATAATCACGTGATCTAATGTATTACATATGCCATAATCACCCCCACCCCCACCCATTACGCAGATGCTACTTCATATACCCTAGTAGTACCCAGATGGGGTTAGCCCCATTCCCGTTGTCCACTAGTGATCACTACCGAAGAACCTATTGTAAAGGTTAAGTAAGTCCATTGTTATGTCATGCATTGTATTCAATAGCTATATTTATACTATACTATATCAGTTTTATTAGTAATATGCTTAGTAATTATAATAATAATATATAGTTTATTAGGTAAACTAAAAATATGGAAGAAAACATAGATATGAAGTGATACCCAAATAGACATTGTACACAAATTAACATTGGGTTTACATTTAATAACAAAACGCCTTGGTTTATGCATGCCGAACTTTGAAAAATGTATACTTTATTAAGAAAATATATAATCTAAAGTATAAAGTACAGATATTTTCTAACGATAACATACGTTATTAGTATTACTATTAAAACGTAGGTGTATCGAAGTGAATATGTAGACAGGTGTATACATACTTTGTATTACGTACTACCCCTCATCGAATTCGTACTACTTTAGTCACCTTCGTCACTATTATCTGACCACTACGCTTGACCAGGGGTCTGGATACAGTATGGATACACATATCGTATTTCTATAGTATATATATATATATATATATATATATATAGATGACATATCATGATATAAACTGTATGTTACATTATTAATAATAGTGCAGGCCTAGAGGCAATATAGAAGTCAATATTTATATATTGCTTAACCACTTATAATGGTGTGAAGTGTGTAGCAGGAAGTGTGTTCAGGTTGAGAATAAGCAGTTAATACATCGAGTAGATATAACGGTAATCTGCAGACTTGTTCATCTGGCGAACTTTCCGTGCTACAAACGACACATTAAATCAGTCATTAATTTATATTTATATATTATTATAAAATATATATATATATATATATATATATATATATATATATATAACTCAGAAGGTGTAAAAATAAAACATATATATGGAATATTAGAAATGCATTTTTCAACTGTATATATATATATATATATATATATATATATATATATATACGTATATATTACATGATTCATCGTACTTTACGGTAAAACTGTCAAATGTTTAATTTAATTAATTTTGTAATTTCGTATTATTCTTTGTTTATTTCTATAACGTATGTTATCGTTAGCAAATATTTATACTTTATACTTTCGATTATATATTTCGACTATGTATTTTCTTAAATAAATTATTAATTAATCGTATATTACATGAGTCATCATGTAAATGCGTCATCATATATTACATGAGTCATCGTATATTACACGAGTCATCATATATTACATGATTCATCATACATACATTCATAAGTGAACACTGTTGACAGGGAATGAAACCATGGACTATGATAACACAGGTATGTAGATCATAGTTTAATGTTAACACATCGTATAATCAGTTATACTGTAATTTATTGTATTATACATATCGTGCATACATAGAATATACTTTATCATTAGGTAGTACATCCGAACCTACAGTGAACAATGAACCTATTATACCTGATTCTGGTTTGTTAATTTTATAATTTAATAATAATATATATATATTTATATTTGATTATTTATAGGTTTATTATTCTTAATTCTCTTAATTTTCTTCTTATTTTCATTTTACTAATATAAATAAATTATGATTCGTTAAATTAATGTAATGAATAAAATGTATATTAAACTAAGTTTATCATGAATGCATATGAATCAAAAATGTATCCTTACTAATTATTTAATAGTGCGTTTTTTGTAACATACCAAATTACCAACATCCCAAGTACTATGTTAGCAAGCGTTTTTTGTAACATACCATAGTAGCAATGTACCAACGTCCCATTTACCAACTTTAATAATGGTATATATTATTCTAAATATTACTTCTTTGTATTTTTAATGCTTGTAATATTTGTATATTTGTTATAAATCTAATATTAAAATTTAATATTTAATATTTTAATTATTATAATGTTTAATATAAGATTTTATTTAATATACTTCATACATATTTAATATAATCATCTGTTCTAAATCTTGGTATTACTTTGGATGCTAACCTATCCCTAAATTCCCATATATACATTGAAAATATTTTATATTATTCATTAATTTACAATTGTAAATATACAATGATATTGTTGGCACTGCAATTTAGATATTTTAGTAAAATCTACACTCAACGAGAATTATACATATATATATATATATATATATATATATATATAAATTTATATATATATGTACTATGACGTCATACTTGTATTGTTGAAAGGATGTCCTTACTCGTATGAAAAGATTGAAGGACATTCACATCCGTTCGGTAGGAACATCAGCGGCGTGAACACAGCAGAATCTTGTAAACTTTGGTGTTTAACGAGGTATGACCATATTAGGCAACATGTATGCGTGTGTGTGCGCGTGTGCGTGTGCGTATGGGTGTATGCGTGCGCCGTATAGTAAGTTCCCACTTATTCGGACTCGAAGAAATCGAAATGAAATATCTTATTTCTGATATATCGGATTATTATTACATTTTTTTGTAAATACTATGTAATTATGTACGAAATCAAATTATAATTTGTAACAATTTCTGTGTAATCTGCAGACCCATGGGTTCGGAGTGAGTGGGAGTTGACTTTCATTAACATATATATATATATATATATATATATATATATATATATATATATATATATATATATAATGAATTTGAAATATTATTATAATTATATTATATTATCAATTATATTATATTATCTAAATCACTACAAAGCATTCGTCATAGCTTTCCGATTACCGAGCATGTTATATAATCTCAAGGTCATTCTGTGCCGCCGTAGACTTCGACAGCCCGAAGAGAACGTGTTTCTACATGAGGGAGGCCGTGGCAGCCCTGTTAAGTAAGGTGGATTACGTCACTCATTATCGTAAAACTCTTTGTTCTCGTTAGTCTCTCACGTATTATCTATAACAATACTAATGATGATACAGTAGACTAGAATATAACTACAGTAATAACTTGATACATATATAACACTACTAATGATGATACAGTAGACTAGAATATAACTACAGTAATAACTTGATACATATATAACACTACTAATAATGATAACATTGTAATTGTAGAATAGTCTATAGACTGTTATAGACTGCAAAGTTATAACTTGGTCGGAGGTCTTAAAATAATATTTAAAAGTAATATTACATAATGGTGTATACATAAATGATAGGCTATCGTTAAAATAATTGATTCATTAGAACGGTTTCGAAGAGACACTAGAGCCATATAAGGTTATAAGTGACAACTTCATCTATAGACTTATAAGTTCCTGGATGGGATGAAAAGACTCCACAAAAATAACAATAACAATAACAATTACATATAAATTTGATAATAGCTTACATCCGACCTAATAGCACGTGATCACGTGACAACAATTCGTGATGACTAATACCTGACCTCGTGACCTCTTGTAGCTCCTTTAAGCTGTTGGACTACTGCTCGGACGGTGGTGAAGTCCCGAGCCGAGCTGTCAATCACCGAGAACCACGCCCACCAGCAGGCTAGCTGTGGTGGCATCTGTTTCACGTCGCTGACCCTCACTATGAACGGATTGGGTAATACACGTTATACTATAGTGGTCTAACGCGTGATCCGTTATGGTATTGTAGTATCTAATGGTTTCGCGCCACAAAAATAGAACATGTTCTATATTTTCTATACTTTTGTAAACAATATGAAATTTTATTATATAGTTTTATTGTGTGAAAACTATAGTAAGGCATGCCTTACTTACTGCGTACTTGCAAGTAGCTCCTGATTTCACACAGCTCAAACTATGATACAGCAAACTTGTACAAATCAAGCATATTACGTATAGTATAACCCCTATTACATCATCACATGTGGTGGTGATATTTGCTAAGTGTCCAGTAGATGAACTAATGTGTAGTTGTTAAATTAATACATTATAGAAATAAATGTTATTTTAATATTACGGTATGTATTACATTGTTATCACAATTAATATTATTATTAATTATTGATTAATATATGTTGTTATTAAAAGATGTATTTAAAGGTATACCCGCCTATATATAGGCTATGTATACACATAGTCTATGGATTATATATATACTATATATAGGCTATATGCCTATAGGCTAAAGACTATAGTCTAACATTATTGATGATGATATAAAATTACTATCAATATATTACTGATAAATTATTAATAATATATTAATAGTAATTTTAGTAGTATATAATACTACTTTTTAATAATATATTAATAGTCATTATTAGGTATAATATATATATATATATATATATATATATATATATATATATATATATTACATATATATTGTAAACAACATCTTTATTTCCTTGATTAATAGGTTACAATGGAATTAAAACTAAAACTTACTCATATTTATTTAGGTACAGTCAAATATATAAAGTCACCTAGGTAATAAACCATGTTTACATAGACATAGAATATATGTATATATATATGTGCGTAGTGTGTTTATATATTCTATATATACATATATATATATATATATAAGTCTATGGTGGATCGCATGGTTGTAGATATACCAATAATATAACCTTGGATACATAGATACAAGTCTACCTATAGGTGTACTTGTGTATACAGATCAGGAATACGTTTATATGATGATTATTGATGAACTATAGATGTATTGTTATTATCATTATTATGGATATATTATAGCTATAGTTTATATGAGTATACATAATTATATATATATATATATATATATATATATATATATATATATCGATGGGTGATGTTATTCCCAAAAATAACAGAATGTTTAACAAATTATTATAGATATATACATATTCCATTATAGATATATAGTATATATTATATACTATTATATGTATATTGTTTAGTTTATAATACTATACCACTATACAGTGTATAGAGTACACTGTTAACAATTAGTGTACAGCGAGTGCCTTTTTAGGGTGTAATTAGTCTCTCCATAGCCGTACCCTAATTAGGGTATAATTTGAATAAATACGATCAGTACCCTAAAAATGATCAAAACGTACCCTAAAGAATATTAGCTGGTTGTACCCTAATTATATTATACCATGTACTCTAATTCAATTGTATAATATATAACGTTATTGAATTGCATGATATGTAAATTTAAGAGTACATTAATATTTAACATAGCTGTACCCTAATAAATATATAGAGTATACCCTATTGCGTTTAAAGTCGTGTACCCTATTTAGGGTACATGGCAAATGTTGGTGATATGTTAACGATCTTTACACTGTAAATTGAATTCGCTGTACCCTAATTTGTAACAGTGTACGTATATATTATATAGAGTTACATAACGTACCCATTACGCAACACCCATGTGACGTAACACATTGATTACATAATCTCTCTTACACACGTACACAGTTCAGGAGCGAGGATGTCAACAAGTGACCGGAACGGCCGATATGGATAAGTTCCCGGTGGGCTGTAGTGTGGAGAACAACGACCTGCCAATCACTATGATCTGCTACTGCGACACGCCCAGATGTAACGGTATCAGCATACAAGCTCTCGCTAGTTGGTATCACAAGTGGTCCTCACTAGTTAGTCACTAGGGGTCAAGCTATCGTTAGTTATTCACCAGGTAGCAGGCTATCGTTAGTTAGTCATCCGCATCATCATATTGTACACATGACTTATTTATTTCCGAGGGTACTAATCTTGTAGTATTATTTATTTTCATTAATATTAATATTTTATTAGTGTTTTATAATGATATTATATCCAGACACATAAAATAGGTCTTAACATAATATTTAGGAATGATATTATATAATTGTGTATATAAATAATCATCTCTCGTTAAAACCATGGATGCCTTAACACGATATAGAATACGAAAGGATAATAAAGCCATTTTATTTTACGTGAAAATGTCATCTAAGTTATTGGATAAAATGAAACATCCGCAAAAAATAATACTAATGATAAATATTAATAATATATTATTAAACGATATCATACAATAACATACTATAATATACTATTGATAAATAAATATTCATATGAAGGTCAAATTTTATACCTACCACTGGACGGCGACCTTGAAGATCATTCCGGATGTGGTCATAGTGGTCAATTAGTTCGACCAGAATCTAGGCCAAGATTCACCTGTCTAGATAAAGCCGTCAATTGTTCCAAGATATTTAACGGGTTAATAATATAACTCTTCTTTCCATTTATTATGAAATATACAATTTTTAATTATAATGATAATAATAATAATATTTCTGATGAATAAGTATATTATAGATCATATATATAATCAAATTGTATTATTTAATATTATATAATAATACATAATGATCTCCTTACATATTGTATAAATAGGTAATATATTATGAATCATATAAAAATGCATATAAATAAATAGTCCGTGAATACAACATATATGTTGTACAGCGTATAATGTACGCCCTCACATACCCCACATACAACCCCCACCTACAACCACCACCCCCACCCCATAGTGGAGGAAGACACAGTTGCGTGAAGGTAGACTCTCTGATGAGAACCGCTTGGGGTAGCCACCTGGCGAACGAGAGTAGTCTTAGCGAAGCGACCTTCACCGTATGGTTCAAGAGGAGGGCAGTCCAGAAGAGGCAAGGTTACCATGGCAACTATGTAGTTATGGTATTGTTATGTTTCCATAGCAACGATGTAGTTATGGTATTGCATACTTTTGGAAAGATATATGCTCTCTAGTTCTATGTTATAAAAGATTTTTCGAAAGAAAATCTGCTTCGCAGAATCTTTGATGAAATATTTATATATATTTCATTATGAATTATGTTTACGGTAACTAGTTACCAGTTACAGCTGTGAAACGTTTAGTTTATTCACTATTTAATTTAGTTGATTATTCTTTGTTAATTTATATAACAATTACAGTTTAACAATGCTCTAATATTAACTATTTACTATAATTCTCTATTTTCTAACATATATATATATATATATATATATATATATTACCTGTATATTATGTCGTGCATTCTGATGCGTTACTATCCTAACCATTAACGCATCACGTGACAACTTCGTATCGCGTCATAACCCCGCCGGATATGACGTCACACAGGTATATTCGGCAGCGACGGTAACGAAGGAAAGTCTCCGTGGTCTATATACGCTATGGACATGCCTCATTTCATCTCTGCTGGGGTCAGCGTTAACCCCAGCCTCTTGACCTCCGCCACCGATTATAGGTTAGCTTAGGTGTAGCGGATGGGTGAGGGCTGACGTGTGAGGGCTAACTAATCACTTGTGTTCTCATGCATGTATATATATATATAATATATATGTATATATTAATCCTGAAAATAAGTCTTGTGGAAACAAAATAGAATTTCAAATCAATAAAATGATATAACATAAAATCTAACTTGGATATATCTAAAATGTAATACTTGCATTTAAACTTTAGAATATGTTATATGCTATGTGTAAATATACCTATGGTGTCCATGGAGACTTGTAAGTTTATCCTGTACGTATACGTATGTTAATATAGTGTATCTAAATGTGTTCTTGAAGTACACTAAATGTAAATTCAAGTAGTATATAATTAATGTATTATGAATTTGAAGTCCCCAAGTTGTACGTACAATAATATAAAGGTAACCAAGTAAACCAATGTGTTCATGTAACGTGATAAACACCTATTTGTCATGCGTTGAACACTTTTCATTTTTATAATGCTTTAATTTATTTAATGAATGCATGGTTTTAGAATATTTTAAGAATATATTCTTATTATATATATAATATAATATATATATAATACATTTATGATATAATTAACCATAATATATCACTAAATTATCTTAAACTTGATTTTGTTTTCAAAGGTATCATAATCTTAAAAAAAATATAATATTCATTTAACAAAATGAAATCATCATCCTTTTACAGGTAATAATACTTATACACCGGGTACGTAAACAATCTCTTCCTCCACGTATACGTATCTAGCTCCTATTAACATGCACATATGCTCTATTTATACATGCTCAGTTACGTAATAGTTCAGCGAGTCACGTGCACATACATCAATATCATACTGATACCCCTCAGATACTCAATAGCTCTATCCTACTATAGCTCTATCCTACTATAGCTCTATCCTACTATAGCTCTAGCTGTGTATACCTAGTATGTAGTACATAGTATGTAGTACATAGTATGTAGTACATATTATGTAGTACATAGTATGTAGTATGTAGTATGTAGTACATAGTATGTAGTACATAGTATGTAGTACATAGTATGTAGTACATAGTATGTAGTACATAGTATGTAGTACATAGTATGTAGTATGTAGTACATAGTATGTAGTACATAGTATGTAGTACATAGTATGTAGTACATAGTATGTAGTACATAGTATGTAGTATGTAGTACATAGTATGTAGTACATAGTATGTAGTACATAGTATGTACTACATAGTATGTAGTATGTAGTACATAGTATGTAGTATGTAGTACATATTATGTAGTATGTTGTATGTAGTACATAGTATGTAGTACATACCCACCTAACCATACCTCACCCCTCACCCTCAGATATGTAATAGCTCGAGCCGACCAGTGGCACCTA